>APFE031165641.1:46363-64857 GCA_000404065.3 Pinus taeda | reverse complement strand
CATACCTCTTTTATAAATATGGTATTTAGGCCTTTGGCCCATAGGATTCACTTAAATAAAACCTATTCTTGAAAATGGTCGAATGGATTCACTTAAATAAAACCTATTCTTGAAAATGGGTGAATGGAAGGTTGTAACTCCTAATTTCAAGAGCTAAATTTACCTTTTTTACCCTCTCCCTTAAAAGGTGGGCTATTTGAGGTGATTTGTAAAAATGTACTATGATACAAAATATTCGCCCACTAAAAATTTAAAACCCCTTAATTTCGCCAAAGGGCGAACATTCCCCCCTAAAATCACCCCTACTCCCAGCATCAAAGGCCTCTTCACCTCATGAAAAGCAAGATCACATCAACAATACAATTTTCTTTCTCAAAAACAAACTATCAGCACTTCCTTGCAAATTACAAAATTCCAGCCTCTAGATCTCTCAGATGAGGGGTCCATTTATAGATTTGTGCAAGGGTGTGAGTCATCTCTGGGGTTTTGATTAGTGTCATTCCACTTGTTGTTTTTGGTTCCACCTGGAGATTTCTTGGATCTCTTACTCATCCCTGGATGAATTCAGAGAGGCAAGTGTCATAGGAGAAGTTTCTATAAGATTCCATGAGCATCCACTTAGCAAACTGTCTCGGACATTTTTCCATCCTCTCTCATTGCACCCTACACAAGGCCTCATCAGTATGCATCGCACCTGGCTAGTGTAGGATTCAGTATGCATCGCACCCTGACAGTGGAGCAAGCAGTATGGTCCTGTTTTGGCCAATTCTAGATGGTTTTTTAGGTGGAACTTTTGGGGAATGATGTAATCAGTTGAACATGATCTTTTAGGGTATGAAACAAATCTTTTAGGGGTTAAATATCCCTAGTTTAATGACATATAAGATTGGGGTTGAAGTTCTCAAATATGTCTATGACAACGTGTGAGAGAAGAGTCTCTTTTTGTGTAGTAGGAGAAGAGCCTCTTTTCTGCGCAGGAGAGAGAGAGAGAGAGATGTGATGAGTTGAGTGAGTCCAAATGAGGAAAATACCTCCTGTATTTATACACATTTTATTGATGATTGAATAGATGGGACTGTTGGGCTTCTGAGCCTACATGAATTGTTGGTCGGCTTGATAATTATTCCATAATCAAAATAAATTCATATCTCCATAAATACTTATCAGAATCGGATGATCTATAGATCAATCCTACACCTCTCAATGAGAGGAATATAATAAAAATATTATCAGCCATGAATAACATGAACCACATGGATTTTAGCCCTAGTTTCCAATTTTAACAGCGTGTGTAAGCAAACAGATACATATATCATTTATAATAAATAAGATAACTAAAATATAATATGACATATGCATGAAACATGTTGCCTCTGTTATATTAAGAAGTGTAAGTTTCAGTCATACAATACATCCAAGTCCAACCACTAGTTCCGATAGTGGAACATTACACTCACTTCCACCTGCTCCTCCAAAGATATATACTAGCTCTGCGCCGTGGAGAAGCTAAGGCTCCTTACAATACTGTCCAAGATTTCTCTAAGATACTCCTATTGAAAGCTTGGTTGACCAAAATCCTTTACAATGAGTTATGAGGGAAAATACATAGCAAAGGGTGGGGTGGCCCTTGACATTCCTCTTTGTGACAGTTCTTTTACCCTCATGACTCTTCATATACTCTATGACTGTTACATCCAACTATCGACACTTGAACTTCCACTTGACAAAAAATTATATACAATCTATACATGTACCCATGTGAGACAAAATAGGCTTGTGCAATCCATGCAAGACATCACTATGACTCGAACAATTGTGGGAAGACCAACTCTTTGACATACTCATGGTGGTCGACAGTAGCAAACTGATGCCAAGCTCAGTAGTCCACAATGATGTTTGTGTAATCTAAGGTGACATATTTTTGGAAACGAACTCTTGCCTACATAGCATCTAGGTATGCTTCTCAATCTCCTCTGTCCAACTCATCTGATAACATGCACATCATTGTCTTGAGTGTGGCCATACCAATGACATACTAATGCATGATGTCTTCACAGATCACCAAGTCTGGGATGGTGGTTATGCGCCTCAACATGTCAAAGTACGATTCAAGCTCCAATCAGACCTATGCATTTGCCTTTTCTTGAGTGAGTGTCCCAATATATGGGATTTCAATTGCACGCACAACAACATCCATACTCATGAATACCCATGCAAGGGAAGCCTGTAGACTAGTGATGAGCTGTGGGAGGTCTTCATTGTTTTGGATCTGACTCCGAATACATGCCTTCAGCTTGACCGCTTTGAACTTCATCATCTTGGGCAAGTGTAATGGGGATCCCTTATATCTTACTGTCCACGTTTTCATGTAATCAAAAGCACCATGCATGTTCAACAAGATATGTGCTCTCCTAGCACATCCTTGTTGCCATCCATTAACATGGACAACTACCTTATGCACAATACCAAACTTGGAATGCAACACCTGCATGACTGTGTCAAGGGACAATACTTCATCTATTATTTCCTTCTTCAACTCTGCTCGAGTGGATGTTGTAAGCAGTTCTCCTCCCTACTTGGTCGTATGTAACTCCTTAGTGATTCGCTTGTTCTTAGCTATCAAGAAGCGATCACTCAAGCTAGTGGCTTTGGCATATGCTCTGGTCGCATCAACCAATGTTGTTGGATGCTTGCACATGTCAGACATGATGACTCATTCCTCAAATATGTAGGAGATGTACGATCATCCAGATTCGACACTCTGTGAGATTGCACAACACTATGTTGGGACTCATCGAATGAGATGTTGTGCATCTCTCCCTCCAGATTGTCTCCAAGGATTTCAGTGTCTCCTTGGTTTCTTGGGACTTGCTCCACTTCCAGATCTAGTGAAGCTGGTGGGCCAACCTCCTTGTGGTGAGGCATGAGGTCAATGTCTTGCTCTAACTCTTGTTGCTCCATGTCTGTATCCATTTTCTCAAGTGCTTGTTCAATCTCTTGAGAAAAATCCTACTCCTGCGATGGCTCACCCTGTCTATGTGGTGCCAACTGTTCAGATGAGTCGACTACGTGTGCAGGTGCAATTTCATCTATCTGTAAATGTTTTACCCCGTACTGTACATGTTCTTTTTGTGCTTCTTTCTCTTGTCTGCATAACTCTTGTTCCTTCCAGAGTTTCTCCTTCAACTGATGCAACTCCTTCTTTGCTTCCTCCATTCTCTATTTTTCTCTCTGCCTTTGTGCATACCTCTTGTTGTGTTGTTGCGTCTTTGCCTTTATTTCCAAAGTTTATTTCTGCACAAGTGGGTCCGCTTGGAACTTTAGCTTTGTTCCTCCTCCATGTTGTCAACAATATTCCTCTTTCCTTTTTCATAAACTAGTATGTTTATCTCTATTGTTTTTGTTGGTGCTCTCCTAGATGCCGCTTCGCTAACCATTCCACAACGATGTTGACTTGCTCATTGGGCCTAGAGAAGTCATAAGAATATCTCCATGGGTCCTCCTCCACGCAATGACATGCCTCGTGGATCCACTAAAATTGTACTCTTGTGCAGTGATCTTTTACAAAACAATCTGAGCCATATGGAATGTAGCTTCGGGTGCCGAATGGATATTTCTTGATCTCCTCTTTGACATCTGCATGCTTGAAATTCCATGTCTCGTATAACCCAACCTGTAACGGAAGAGCAGGCCAAGGTGCCTTCTTCTTCCAGTGTAGCCTGGCTGACAGTCCTGCCGATATGTGGTACGATACTTCCTTCATGATGAGCTTATCCAAGGAAAACTTTGGTAGAATATTTGGAGGCTTCTCCGTGTTGTACATCTATATGAAGTTGCCAGATGGTGAGGCATACCAATCTGCTATATCGATCAATGCCTCCATTGCTACCTTTAACATGCAAGGTGGATCCTGTTTGAATATCATCTTGTACAGTGGGGTAACAAAATGATCTGACAGTTGTGTGATAACTTCTCTGAAGCTGCATTCAGACAACATTTTACAATAAGTGTTCACAGAGGTCTCCGTTGATGTCCATGCCCACTTCAAGCTAGGGAATTTCTGACAGGCACATATTTCATCCAATATGTAAGCGGACATATAGATTTCTTCTTGTTAACCTTTGGGTGGCTGTCGAGCTCTTGTTACCTATTCCTTCAGCCGTTGAGCCAACATGTTAGACTAGTTGCATGCTTTTCCTTCACTGGCCAGTTGGCCCAACGTGATCACCCAACTCTGGGGGAAAGTTTTCGTGCTCTCTTAGCCATACAAGTGACATGAAAAGATAAGAAAGTATTGATACACCTTCTGCAGTATCTTCATCTTGTAGATCTGGTTGGGTGTCATCCTGAATTTGGATGGATCCTTTACCCAATTCTTTTAGATGTCTCTAAGGTTGGCATTGTTGCTGGGTATGCTAAAGGGTGCCTCCATGGTGACCACGAACTTCAACATATGTACATCTATTCATAATCATGTGCCCTAAAGGTAGCAACCTTCATCACACTGACACTGCTCAATGTGATCATCTTGGGATCAGTGTATGAGATGATCCAATTTATCATGTCCGTGCATAGGAGAACAGGATACCTACATGCAATCCGGTACAAACTGGACTTGTGAATTTTCACATAGACTTGGCAGTCTTCGAGGTCTTCCCCAAATTTCCCTGAAAAAGCATCATTACCTCTTTCCATTTCAAGTTGATGTTCTTGTCTACAATCAGCTTGGTATCTTCATAGATTGGCAAACTTGTAGACACTCACTCAAGTGTTGCTCCAGTTGCACTTCTGTAAGTGTCCTTTGCTCCTGTTCTCTTAGAGGCCATTGATCCTTAACTATTGAGAGGCAGATGAACATGTGCTAGATCTGGAAACATGGAAACATGCATGGCAAGAAATCTGTCAGCTGAAACCAAAGAAAAATTGGGGAACGACATGCAACATACCTGGGGATTAACTGGAAAAGGATTGCACAATTTTTCTTAGTAGGCTAGGAGACTGGTTTTCAAAACTACGCAAAAGGTAGTCTGGGCTACTGAGAGGTTGGCTGGCTACTGGAATTGCATAATGCGCAATCCAGACTGGCCTGCTGGCTGTTGGGATTGTGCAATTCCAGTTGGCAAGGGTTGCAGGCCTAGTGACTGCATTGAACATTTTTTTGGGCCAGTAGTCACTCCCTCTCAAAATTTCACAATGCAACACTGGAGAACAACACTGGACAAAAATGCACATTTTCTAGGAGGAAGGCAGAGCCTTCCCTCTCAGGATTTTGCAATGTTGTCTTCGTGAGGTAGAGTTCACACCAAGGCTACCCAAACCCACCAACGAGCAACTAAAATCAGATGTGAATGTCAATGCATGGCAATACAGAGTGTAAGCAAGAGTGAATTATCATGCATGCAATTAGTGAATGCAAGATTCATAAAATGGAACAATATGCATGTGTGTGAAGCGAGTCGCCGAATTGGCGACCGCTCGTGCAAAACAGATTCATGCATGCGATAACAGTGAGATGCTAAATAAAAATGAAACAATGCTAGTACAAGCTAATATGCATGCAAAGGATAGCAATCATTCATAGAAATCAAGTAGACAACACTCACATAAGTCAAAACACAAAAAGCGACAAAATCTATTGCAAAAGACAAGTTAAGTGGACTTACCCGGACATAGTTGAGTTGAATGTCTCGAAGACTCCTAGATATGTTGTGGGATGTCATAACTCCAAGATTGATGTGAATAAGTGAGCTCTAAAGCATCAAATAAATAAGTTTGATGCTCATGACACGCATGCCACAAATCTAGGAAAAAACGAGACTTGGAGGAAAGATTCTAAAACAATCTTTGCATGTAACCTCTAGCTACTAAAAATATCTCCCTATAATCTAGGGATTCTTTTTTGCATGTTGATTTTTTCTATTTTAGGAAAAATCAACCCATGCATGCAAGTCAAGTTTTCTCAGTTCTAGGTGGAACCGGTCAACCCGATGACACATGCAATAACCTTCCTGACTGAGGGTAACATTTAAGAAGTTTCTAGGGGGAAGCTGGGCTGGCTGCCTAGAGGAATTGTGCAATTTATAAGCTAAGTAGCTTATTGCTACCTAGGATTGCATAATTTCTAGGCTGAGCAGTCCTGCTAGGCCAGATTGTGCAGTTTTTCCAGGGAAGGTTGATAGGGAAAATTGCGCAATTCCTGAGGCGAGTAGGCTGCCAGTTAGGATTGCGTAATTTCTGGAAGGAAGGTTGGCTCCCCTCTAGAATTGCACAATTCCTTGAGGGAGTTGTTCAACCTGTAGTTGGACCAAGTCTAGGGAAGTAACCTATGAGGGGAATGCAACAAGCTATCATGCACAGGCTATCATGTTGCTATAAAACCACTGAAGCTTGTGTACTTGACAGTGCAAGACATGCTGCTGAGAATGGTTGGTAGGGAGGCTCCAAAACGAAGCTAAGGAAATATTTTAGAGGGTGGTTGTATCCGTTACAACACTTGGTGACACACTGGTAGAAATCCATCTCTATGAATGGGCCTTGTTCATGAAAAGCAAGTCTAACACCTCCGAAAGTATTGTTCATTTCTCTATTCGTCTTGGTCTGCACACTTTCTTGATTGTAAGATGTAGCATTTGCCAAGCTCTTGGTCGATTGACACACATTCGAAGCCAAGACAACACATTTGTTTCAATTGGGGTTGAGGGGTATATTGGTGCACAACTAGTATAGTCATCACAGTCTTAGTTTCATCTCTAGTGTTGCTCTGCTGCCAACAAGCCTTAACAGTACCCCGATGGAGTCACGCAGGAACACAATCATGGATCCATTGCTAATGAGTCTAGTCAGTACCCTAGCGAAGTAAATTCCATCACCTCTCTACCTAGGAAGCCTTTCTCTTCTTTCACCTTATTCATTTTTCCTTTTTCAAAAATTCTCACTTTTCATTTTTTTCATTTTTCATTTTCATGTGCATAGCACTTATTCATTTCAGAGGCGAAAGAGGGATCCCGACTTATTGAGAGTAGAAGACGTTTTTCCTTTAGAGATGTAGTTTATTATATACCTCTGACATGCCTATTAAGGTTTTCCCCCTCACCTTACTCTACTTCACTGAGCTGCCAAGGGTTAACCCAAAAAAAATGATTAGAGTATGTGGCACTAGTTAGCGCACAATAATTTGCGTTTTCACCAAGGTTCACTTTGAACAATATGTATTTTCCTATTGTGCATCATGGAATGAAGATAACAAATTCTTACATAAGAGAGCGGACAACAGATAATCAAATTTTGATAGTTGTACAAGTCCTCTTTTACTTTACCCAGCTTTTTTCAAAAGTCAAAAACGGTTTCCTACGAAACTAACCTATGAACACAAAACAAGAAAACAAATACAAAACAAAGCAAAAGCAGAAGTAAACGCAAAAGAAAATCATAAACAAAACAAGCACGCAGACTAACAAACATGTGAGGTAAGTAAGCAAACAAGGATGTAAGCAAACAACCAAAAGCAAACACTACTCCTAATCCTAAGCTAATCGTGCATGGGCCTGATCACGTGAAGTGATACTTCCAATGCAATCACCGGCACATTAGTTGACCCATGTTGGTGAAGGCATGGTTCGCGAACAACATAGTTGTGTGAAACAGCAAACAAGAAAGATATAACAATGAAGACAAACACACTGCAAGTTTCAATGTGTCCACAGAACATAAGTGAGTGCAAGTGTATGACATACAGTCTGTGGACTTGTCATGGTGTTGTGTGACACTGTGTGCATCTGTTAAGAATACACATACTCTTTGACTTTGACATGCAATAAATGAAAGAAACAAAGACAACTTGTGTCATGCATGTGTGCTTGCAATGTAAGATTCCTCCAATGCATGAGCAATGGGATCGTGCAGTTCAAGTGGAGGAAGCATGACCTGTGTGTGAGATGGATCTTCAACGCATACATATGAGTGATGAGGAGCCTTGGGTGTTTCAACAATTTCCTGATCAGAAGTGAAACCAACCTCAGGACAATGACAGTCTGACGTAACCATCAGCGCAGGTGAAGTGCCTCGATAGACTGGGGGTTTCAACTTCGTCGACAAATAGATCATCATAAACAAGTGGCTTCGAAAAATCAATTGCGATATAATAATCATCATGATCGAATACGAGAGTAAATATATCACGACAGCTACGAACAGTAAAATCAATGATTTCATCAGCATCCTCATGATCTGATGAATCAAATAGGGGGGTAGATGAAAAGTGGACAAATTCACCCTTTGTGTTTCCGGAAAAAGCAAATGAAAAGTCAAGCGAATTATCAATGAATAATTTATCCTCTCCATTTTCAGATGATGGACTGACATCCAGTGTGTCCTGCGAATGATCAACAATCAGTGCATCCATAGACGGAGATACACGTGCAAAATCATGGATGGCAGGTTTACCAAATATGTTAGGAAAGAACGGAGGAGTCTTGAACAGAAGGGAGTCATCCTTCGTCGAGTGTTGATGCTCAAGCTCTCAGTCATACTCTTCATGAATGATAGTGCATATTGGTTGTGCAAGACCAACTTCATCGATGGCTTGATCCTCATTCACAACAAGAGTAGAGTCTGGAATGGAAGAACACAAGATAGTATCATTCTGGGGATCATCATAGTATGAAGAAGGAGGTTGAGGTACAAAATGCATGTGACAACTCAATGGAATCACAACCAAATCTGTGCCAAAATTAAGTGAAGTGATTTTGGGAGGGTATGACAGTTGAACAGATGTGTGTGCATGCCCTCCCACATCAGTCTGCAGTGGTGGAGCTATTTGATGAGGGGACGGTGGATAGTCACTAGTGACAGTGACTATATCCATCTGTGATTACGCAACTCCATCACTGAAGTATGATGAGCGAGGCTTGGGATCAAATTTCTTCTTGGGATTGATAGATTTGATAAGACAATACTTGAATCTGTCAATGATATATTGGAATTTCATCTGGCTTCTCGGAGCTTGAAACTACAAAACATGGAAGTGCTACCAAAAATCATCAAGCGATTCAGGCGGGGCCTTCCATTGTTGTAACAATTTTTGGTCAAGATGTTCTGGATCAAAATGATGGAAAGTATCCTCAATTAGATCACAGAAATGCTCAAGTGAGTGCACGTTGTTAGCAGTAGGCTGCAGCACCACCGTAGTGGGGATTCACAAAGTGTGTATGCAAGAAATAGACTGGCTTGTTCGCTAGAACATCCATATTCCTCATCAAGCATGGCAAGGAAGTCTTGTAAGAACATATGTCAGGCCACTTCATCTTCACCATCATATGTGAATTTGGAAAAGAGATCACAAAACTCCCTCGTGATGTTGAGAGGTTCGGCATGCGAAAAAACATCTTGGAGGGGTGAGTGTAACAACATCCATGATAGATGTGCAAAGGTTCAAAATAGCATGAGAGGACACAACTTGTCATCTGGCCCTCCTTCTAGTGCCAGAAATATTGACAGTGCTAGATTTGCCAACATGTCAGGGGATCTCCCCAGTAAGAAGTCCTAAATTAGACCTCAAACTGTTTGGTGTAAGAGTCCAAGCAGTGGGTCGTACAGTATCGCCTTGACCACAGTTTCGTACAGAGGCAAGTAAGGTGTCCCTGTTGGTAGAAAGGGTGTGACATGTGCAGTAAGTCAAGGAAGGTGCATGAGCAGTTCTAACACAAAAAGGGTGAGATGAGTGTGCCCCTTGGAAACCTGTGAAAGTACATAGTTAAGAAGGGAACACACGAGCAAAGATGCATCATAACATGGAAGGAAAGTAAGCTAGCAATCCAAAGTGATGGTTAAATCAACAACACATTTCAGTAAGATTCATACATACATATACAGAAAATAGCTACACATGCATGTGTAAGAAAAATGATACATATATCATTTATAATAAACAATATAGCTGAAATACAATATGACATATGCATGAAACATGATGGCTCTGTTATATTAAGAAGTGTAAGTTCCAATCATACAATACATCCATGTCCAACCACTAGTTCTGACAGCAGAACGTTACAATCACCACCGCCTACTCCTCCAAAGAGATATACTAGATCTGTGTAGTGGAGAAGCCAATGCTCGTTACAATACTGTCCAAGCTTTCTCTAAGATACTCCTATTGGAAGCTTCGCTAACCAAAAGCCTTTAAAATGAGTTATGAGGGACTATATATAGCAGAGGGTGGGCTGGCCCTTGACATTCCCCTTTGTGACAGTTCATCTACCCTCATAACTCTTCATCTACTCTATGACTATTACATCCAACTATCAACACTTGAACTTCCACTTGATAAGACATTACATACAATCTATACATGTACCCATGTGAGACAAAATAAGCTTAAGCAAGCCATTAAAGACATCACTATGACTCAGACAACTGCGAGAAGACCAACTCTTCAACATCCTCATGGTGGTCAACAGTAGCAAACTGATGCCAAGCTTGGTAGTCCGTGATGGTGTCCATGTACTCCAAGGTGACATATTTTTGGAAACAAAACCTTGCCTCCATAGCATCTAGGTACACATTTCAAGCTCCTCTTTCCAACTCATCTAATAACATGTGCATCATTATCTTGAGTGCGACTGCAGCATCGACATACTGAAGCATGGTGTCTGCATTGATCACCAAGTCTGGGATGGTGGCTATGCGCATCAACTCGTCAAAGTACAAGTCAAGCTCCAGTTGGACCTATGCCTTTGTCTTTGCCTGGGTGAGTATCCCAATAGATGGGATCGCATGTGCACACACAACAACATCGATACTCCTGAATACATGTGCATGGAAAGCCTATAGACTAGTGATGAGCTGCGGGAGGTCTTCATAGTTCCAGATCTGACTCCAAATAGGTGCCTTCAGCTCGACCGCTCTGGGCTTCATCATCTTGGGCAAGTGTAATGTGGCTCCCTTCTATCTCATTGTCCATGTTTGCATGTAATCAACAACAATATGCACGTTCAACAAGATACGTACTCTCCTAGCACATCGTTGCTACCAACCGTTGAGATGGACAATTTCCTTATGCATGGTACCAAACTTGGAATACAATGCCTACATGACTGTGTCAAAGGACAATACTTCATCTAGTATTTCCTTCTTCAACTCTTCTCGAGTGGATGTTGTAACCAGCTCTCCTCCCTTCTTTGCCATTTGTAACTCCTTAGCCATTCGCTTATTCTCAGCTATCAAGAAGAGATCACTTGAGCTAGTGGCTTCAGCTTATGATGTGGTAGCATTGGCCAATTTTGTTGGATGCTTGCTGATGTTAGACATGATCACTCATTCCTAAAACTGCACAAGAGATGTGTGATCATCCGGAGATTCAACACTCTATGAGATTGCACAACTCTATGTTGGGACTCATTGAATGAGATGTTTTGCATCTCTCCCTCTGATTGTCTCCAAAGATTTCAGTGTCTCCTTGGTCGCTTGGGACTTGCTCCGCTTCCAGATCCGGTGAAGCTAGTGGGTCGACCTCTTAGTGGTGAGGAATGAGCTCGATGTCTTTTTCTAACTCCAGTTGCTCCATTTCTATATCCATTTTCTCAAGCGCTTGTTCAATCTCTTAAGCAAAATCCTACTCCTACAATGGCTCACCCTGTCTGCATGGTGCCAGCTATTCGGATGAGTCGACTACCTGTACGGGTGTAGTTTTATCTATATGTACATGTTGCGCCCCCTGTTTTACCTGTTCCTACTATGCTTCCTTCTCCTATCTACGCAACGCTTGTTCCTTCTAGAGTTTCTCCTTCAACTCATGCAACTCCTTCTATGTTTCCTCCATTCTCCATTTTTCTCTCTGCCTTTGAGTGTTCCTCTTGTTATGTTGTTTCCTCTTTGCCTCTATTTCCAAAGTTCCTTTCTACACAACTGGGTCTTCTCAGAACTTGCAGCTTTTTTCCTCCTCCATGCTATGGACAATCTTCCTCTTGCCTTTTTTGTGCACATGTATGTTTACCTCTGTTATTGCTTCTAGTGCTCTCCTGGATGCTACTTCGCTAACTATTCCACAGTGATGTCGACTGGTTCATTCGGCCTGGAGAAGTTGTAACAATATCTCCATGGGTCCTCCTCCGCCCAATGACATGCCCCTTGGATCCATTGAAACTGTACTCTTGTGCAGGGATATTTTACAAAACAATGCGAGTCATATAGATTGTAGCCTTGGGCACCGAATGGATATTTCTTGATCTCCTCTACTTTGACATCCGCAAGCTTGAAATTTCATATCTTGTATAACCCGATCCACAATGGAAGAGCAGGCCAAGGTGCCTTCTTCTTCTGGTACAGCCTAGCTGACAGTCCTTGCCGGGATGTGGTATGATACTTCTTGCATGGCAAGCTTGTCCAAGGAAAACTTTGAGAGAACATACGAAGGCTTCTCCATGTGGTACATTTGTATGAAGGGGCCAGACGATGAGGCATACCAATCCGCTATGTCGATCAATGCCTCCATTTCTACCTTCGACATGCAAGGTGGATCCTGTTTGAATATCATCTTGTACACCGGGGTGAAAAAATGATCTGACATTTGTGTGATAACTCCTCTGAAGTTGAATTTGGACAACATTTTACAATAAGTGTTCACAGAGGTCTTCGTCAATGTCCATGCCCATTTCAAGCCCAGGAACTCCTAATGGACACAGATTTCATCCAAGATGTAAGAATACATATAGATTTCCACTTTCTGACCTTTGGGCAGCTATCGAGCTCTTGTTACCTATTCCTTCAGCCTTTCAGCCAACATGTTAGACTAGTTCCATGCTTTGCCTTCACTAGACAGTTGGTCCAATGTGATCACCCAACTGTATAGGAAGGTTTCCATGCTCTCTTGGCCATACAAGTGACATGCAAAGATGAGCAAGTATTGATACACCTTCCTTAGTGTCTTCATTTTGTAGATATAGTTGGGTGTCATCCTGAATTTGGATGGCTCCTTTACCCAGTTCTTCAAGATGTCTCTAGAGTTGGAATTGTTGTTGGGTATGCTGAAGGGTGTCTCCATGGTGGCCACGGGCTTCAACATATGGTACATCTATTCATAATCATGTGCCCTGAAGGTAGGAATCTTCATCTCACTGACACTATTCAATGTCATCATCTTGGGATTAGTGTGCAAGATGATCAAATATATCATGTCCACACATGGGAACACGGGATACCTGCATGCAATTCAATACAAGCCAGACTTGTGAATGTTCACTTAGACTTGGCAGTCTTCGACATCTTCCCCAAGTGTGCCTACAAATGCATCATTAACCTCTTGCCATTTCATCTTGAAGTTCTTGTCTACAATCAGCTTGGTGCCCTCATAGATCGGCAAACTTGTAGACACTCGCTCAACTGCTGCTCTAGTTACACTTCTGTAAGTGTCCTTTGCTCCTACTCTCTTGGAGGCCATTGATCCTTAACTGCTGAGAGGCGGATGAACACCTGCTAGATCTGGAGACATGGCAACATGCATGGAAAGAAATCTATCATTGAAACCAAAGAAAACTTGAGGAATGACATGCAACATACCTAGGGATTGACCTGCAAGGATTGCGCAATTTTTCTTGGGAGGCTGGGAGATTGGTTACCGGAACTATGAAAAAGGAAATCCAGGCTACTAGGAGGCTAGCTAGCTATTGGAATTACGCAATGTGAAATATAGACTGACCTATTGGCCGTAGGGATTGCACAATGCGCAATTCTATCTCGCAAGGGTTGTAGGTCCAGTGACTGCATTGCACAATTTTTTGGGCCAGTAGTCACTTCCTCTCATAATTGCGCAATGCAAGACTAGAGGACAGTCACTGGACAAAAAAACACATTTTCTAGGAGGAAGGCAGAGCCTTCCCTCTCAGGATTGCACAATGTTGTGTTGGTGAGGTAGAGTCTGGGCCAAGGCTTCTCAGACCCGCTGATGGGCAACTGAAAGTAGATGTTAAGGTGAATGCATGGCAACACTAGGTGTAAGTAGGATTGAATGATTGTGCATGCAAGTAGTGAATGCAAGATTCAGAAAATGGAACAACATGCATGTGTGTGAAGCAAGTCGCCAAATCGGTGATCGTTCGTGCAAAACAGTGTCATGCATGCGACAATAGTGAGATGCTAACAAAAACTGAAATGTTGCTAGTATAAGCTAATATGCATGAAAATGACAGCAAGTGTTCACAAAAATCAAGCAGAACACACTCACACAAGCCAAAACACAAAAAGTGAGAGAAATGTTGCAAAAGACAAGTTAAGCGGACTTACCCAGAAATAGTTGAGTTGGATGTGTCAAAGACTCCTGGATGGGTTGTGGGATGTCAGAGCTCCAAGATTGATGTGAATAAGTGAGCTCTAAAGACTCGAATAAATAAGTTTGATGCTCATGACACGCATGCCACAAATCTAGGAAAAAGCAAAACTTGGAGGAAAGGTTTTAAAATGATCTTTGCATGTAACCTCCAGCCGTTGAAAATAGCTCCCTAAAATCTAGGGATTCTTTTTTACATGTTGCTTTTTTCTATTTCGAGAAAATTCATCCCATGCATGCAAGTCAAGTTTTACTCGGTCCCTGGTGGAACTGGTCAACCTGATGACACATGCAATAGCCTACCTCACTGAGGGTAAATTTTGTGCAATTTCTAGGAGGAAGCTGGGCTAGCTGTCGAGAGGGATTGCACAATTTCCGGGCTGAGTAGTCCTACTGGGCCAGATTGCATAGTTTTTCCAAGGAAGGTTGATAGGCAGAATTGCACAATTCCTGAGGCCAGCAAGCTGCCAGTCAGAATTGCAATTTCTGGAGGGAAAGTTGGTTTCCCTCCAAAATTGTGCAATTTCTTGAGGGATCTATTTAGCCTGCATCTGGACCAAGTCCGTGGAAGCAGACTATGAGGGGAATGCAGCAAGATATCATGCACAGGTTTTCATGCTGCTAGAAAGCCATTGAAGCTTGTGTAATTGACAGTGAAAGACATGCTACTGAGGATGGTTGGTAGGGAGGCTCCAAAACGAAGCTAAGGAAAAAATTTGGAGGGTCGTTGTAGTCGCTACAACATGTTGTTAGAAAGAGGCCAGATTTTTGGCTTGTGGGGGCCTGAAAAATGTTCAATGTTAGTTAGCCAAACAAATCCATACACTGCTAGCCCTTGTGGCATTAGCTCGCAGAGCGCAGTCCGACGTCTCACTCGAAGCAGTATGGGGGGATGTTGGAACCAATTTTTTGCACCCTGAGATGGTCATGATGTCGTTTTATTCCTTCTAATCTTAGTTCTAGGGCCCTATCTACATAACCCCTTATTCCTCCCTTAGATACCTCCGCGAAAGGGTACGGCTGGCCTTTGTGTAGCCCTCACCTTCGATCTAGACACTTTTACACAGCTAAGGCGTCGTATTGCACAAATTTTCAAGTTATTTTAAGAATCTTACTTATCTTATTATACACTCACAGTTAGCACCACGTAAAAAATATCCTTATTTGGATTCATTTAACCAACATAATTACACACATTCATGCATCACATAAGTATTATAAAGGAAATTCATACATAACATGTCAAGATGCATTAACAGGAACAAAGACACAGAAATTATAGAATACTTCTCTTTATTGATATCTTTCAAGTGATTACAGACTCTATCTACCCTGCGCACATAGCTGCAAGGGTCTATGCACTCAGTTGCAGACTTCTAACCTAGGCTTTTGTGCACTCAACTACAGAGCCTCTACCTACGCTATGACTCGAAACTTAGACTTCTTACTTCATAGCTACAACTCTCCTACATGATCTTTTGATTGATGTCTCTAAAACTACTTAGAGCTTAGCTCTTTTTATACAATCGCATGGTCTGTAGACCATGGGTAGATCTATTACAACCGACTTTAATTTACAAAACTAAGGTCGGACAACCCTTTATGGCTTTTGACACCTTCATTGTCCACAACCACAAAATGCGGAGTCTTTACAAGTTTATTACAAAATTTGACCAAAACATGGGCTTTTAGCCCCAAACTGTCCTTTAGGGGATCTCGTTCCCAATAGGCCCCCAACAAAAACATCGTGACTTTCCCTTGAATCACTTGATAGGTGCGAAGATCTTTGTGCAAAGCCCTTCCTGCTCGACTCGTATGACTGCAACCTCGACTATGCATTGAGCTTCTGCCTGCTTCGCGTCTTCCACTATCTGTTTAGTCACTACTCCTGCGCTGTCGACCTAAAGATTTTGTTGCGTCTATTGCAGAGTCGCAAGCTTTCCTTTGATAGATCATGTCATTGCGTAAGCCTCATCTAGCCAGGGCTTTAGTCTTGCCTTCAACACTGCTTCCTTGTGCAGTGTTGCATCCACCTATTCCTTCAGCTGCTTGGCCTCCTGCAGCTTGGCTAGTCTTTGTGTCAGCACAATAGTTCACGTTGTTCCCTTAACCTCATCATAGTGTTGTTGTGGCTTGCGCACTTCCATCTCTAGCCTTTGTACATTGGGGTCCTCCTGCAAGCTAGTCAATGCCTCAAATGGTTGTTCAAACAATTGCGTGCAGTCTGCTACTACACTATCCATCGCTACTACTGCATATGTCACAGCGGTTTCCCACTATTCCTTTTGATCCAAGTGGATATTGGTGGCCACCCGCTAATTCGACTTGGATCACCTCTAGTGCTTCATGCAGTTTTTTTCAGTTTCCTTAATTATAGCACAATTTACTATTTTTAGCAGTTTTTCGGGTCCTAAACTTCCGGAGCCGTTTTGAGGCCCTAAACGACGTTTTTTGGGAAAGATACCGCCAACGATTTTTTGTGACCAAAAGTTGTCTTTTCTGTCGTAGTCCTCGGAGAGATCTTTCCAACGGGCTATCATGCGCGTCAAACAGAGATAAGACGACCAATTCACGACCCTGGGAAGTTGATGTACCAACTTACCCAAAAACGGGGCCCACAATTTGGCGCTTCATCTTCCAGGGTTAGGTTTTGGAATGTGAAGGGTTTTCCATTGTTTCTCAACAATAAATAGGCCTTTGAGCCTCATTGTAACACAGTTCGGAACAATTCATAGGCATGTAGCCACACATCTCTTCTCAGAGATAAGCTACCATCGCCCTAGCTGGTTTATTTCTATGTCCGGTTGTAAGCATATTTCAGTATTTTCCATTAATGAAATGAAGTATTATTTCCGCTGCATCTTTGTGTATATGGTTATCTCTGTATTTTATTGTGTTCCCATTTAAATCTGGATCAGTGGTATCATAGCGGTCTGCTTTTTCTCTGTTTTTCTTTGCATGTCCCCAACGAGGTCAGGATATAATAGGGAGTTAGGGCTTGAACTGGTCGAACCTTTGCAAGACCAGCCTCGCAAATCTCGACGACCTCCCATGGCGGATGAGAAGAAAGACGAGTGGGCAGGAGATCCTATCAAAATCTTGCTCGAAGAAGCACTCGAGCGGCAGAGGAACGCGATGATGGATAACTTTGCGCAGATCCTTCAACGGCTACCCAGAAGTGACGCATCGGCTTCCAATAGCTACTCTGGAAGCGCCACACCCCTTAAGGTACAAGGTAATTTTGAAATCCCCATCGAGGGTAAAATAGACGCAGATGCCTTAGATAAATGGTTAAATCTGCTAGATGGGTATTTCTCTGTTCATGAATTTTCAAGTCGGGAAAAGATTGTTTTCGCTCTTCTCAAAGCAGCCCCCACATCAAGGACTGGTGGGAAACCTACTGCGAGTAGAAGGATGAAAGTATAGGCTCGTTATTTTCAGTCGCACCCACTTGGAATGACTTCCGGGATGCCATCAAGGAGCAATACTACCCTGTCAAAAGCTATGAGGACAAATACATCAAATGGACCACACTGCGGCAGGGACGAGACCAAGATGCTCCAGAGTTCACAAACATTTTTCATACCCTTCGCACATAGTTGGGTATCAAAGATTCTGAGCGGCATCTGGTGCTCAAATACCGCGGCTGCTTACACAGATACATCCAGGAAGAGATGGAGTTCTTGGACATATCCTCACTCGGCACGGCATACCGATACGCTGTCAAAATCGAGCAAAAGTTCAAACAGAAGAAGAGAGACTTTGGATCTGCAAATCCGAAGCCCAAAGGACAAAACCAAGGTGGGGTGACCCAAGACAACCCGTCGAAGGCACAAGAAAAGAACAACACCACAAAGCCGAAGAAGGACACAGGAAAGTGGTGTGAGTTCCACAAGAGTCCCACTCATAACACAAGTGAGTGCCGGACCAAGCAGTCATTGGTGGCTGAGTTAAAGGCCTCCGAATCAGATACATGTTCTGACCTTGAGCCAGAACCCGACAGGGCGAATGGTAAAGGGAAGCAGATCATTGATGAAGATCCCAACGCCATGGTTGCAACTGCCAAGATCCAGAAGAATGAGCCCGAAGAGCCAGAGGAGGGGGAATGTCTTTTCCACTCACAGATGTGGGTGAAGGGTTCGCCGCTACAATTCATTGTCGACAGTGGCAGCCA
>APFE031165641.1:2896-44684 GCA_000404065.3 Pinus taeda | reverse complement strand
GTTTTGGAATGTGAAGGGTTTTCCATTGTTTCTCAATAATAAATAGGCCTTCAAGCCTCATTGTAACACAAGTTCGGAATAGTTCAGAGACATGTAGCCGCACATCTCTTCTCAGAGATACGCTACCATAGTCCTAGCTGGTTTATTTCCAATTCTGGTTGTAAGCATATTTCGGTATTTTCCATTAATGAAATGAAGTGTTATTTTCACTGCATCTCTTTATTTATGGTTATCGCATCTCTGTATTTATGGTTATCTCTGTAATCTATTGCGTTCCTGTTTAAATTCGGATCAATAAGGAACATGAAAACCTGGCCGTCATATCATATACAAATGACCTATAACACATTCACACCACAGAAGATCAAAACATTTAGGATTTCCATTCAGATTCCTCTTCATATGTTTCATGTGCTGAAGTGTTTTTCCAAGAAGAGATCTGCTCATCCATTTGTTCAGATTTTTTTGAAGCCCATGAGCATACTTTTACCGAAGCACATGATGAAGGCAGATCAAATTTGAAGCAAAGGACACCTTGTTCTTTCAGCAGGAGGTGGCAATGGCAAATCTTCATGTTTTTCAAGATCCTCTAGCAAGCGTGTTGCAGCCAGCAGTGAAAGTGATTATTGCAGTGTTCAGTGATGAAGGAGATCATGGTCAGCTATGTTTTTGGATGCCCAGTTATCAGTTTGTATTGCTGACCAGCAGATCTGATCAGGGAAATCAGTCAAGAAGCCATCTGCTTGATTGGTTACATTGGAAAGCCAATTATACATGATTTTACATTTTTCATTAGTATGCAGGTGGTTGTCATCATGATTCCAAATCTTGATGGATTTCTTCCTTTTTTACAAAAGCTTTGTAAAGTCTTGTTTTAGGTCAGTCATTAGTCATTTGTGTTTGGTCTATTGAGTCAGCTTTTTCAAGTTATTTCAGTTTGCCATCGAGTCGGTTTGTGTCAAGTTTCAGTCACTTTTCAGTCAAGTTTTCATTCAATAAATGTGTCAAAGGTTTTGTGTTATCCATTCAAATAATGATTCCATCACCCAATGGATGAAGGCACTGGTTTGCTCTCCCAAAGATCTGTCGTTCTTGGCACCTCCAAGGAGCTACCATCCCCATTGGAGCCAATGTTAGTGTCAGTCTTTCTAGCCCTCCTCCAGTGATCAAATATGCTCTTACAAAGTGGTCTCAAAGTGTCAAGGTCAAATTTTGTCATTTCAGTGAGTCTTCAAGCAAAATTTGGTCACTAGGAATTAGGTCTAGGGTTTTGCTTTCACTCCTTTCAAAATTGCCCAAATGTCAGTCTATGTCGCTATTCAGCTGATTCTATCATCATTCATAGGGTTTTCATCATCATGTCAGGTTCCATTGGGTCATTTCACACATTGTTCATGCTTCAGTTGCATCTAGGTAAGGTTATTTCCCTCTCCTAGGGTTTTGAAGGCAATTTCTCTTGGACGGTCAAATCATTAGCAAAACTTGTATCCAGATGTGCATACACCTTCCCCTATCCTTAATGTACCTTATTAAACACTTCCCATCACTGAGATCCCCCAAATTCCTCATTTTTGCACAAACCCTAGTTTCTTGCTACAACTTGGCAATTTTCTAGGTTGGGCCTGTGTTTTGCCCTTTTAGATCCCTTCCCCTCACTAAATCTCTGAGATTCCACTTCCCCTACTTCCTAACATCCCTCCCTACTTCCAAAAATTTCCCCAAGAATTTAGAAGCCCCTTATCCCTTTCATTTCGCTTCATTTCGACAAAATTCCTTGTTTTACACATCGGGACAAGTTTCACTCAAAAGATGTTTCAGAGCAATCAAAGATACATTTTGAAAAACCGAGAGAGGTTTTTGTCCACAACCGGTCAAGGAAGAGAAAATTGCTTCATTTTTTACACAGGTGTCATGGTTTTAGAGAAATATCAAAAATATAATCACCTCGGGAGAATTGATGCACCTCTATAGTGACCTTGGGAAAATAAAGTTTTCTCCTAGATCGGCTAGACAAATAAATTTCTTGATGAGTAAAATGATAACTAGACAAGAATATCTTTCCAATGAACTATCATGAGCTCAATTTGGAGTTGAGGAAGGCATTCAAAAGTTGATTGTAACAACACTCTTCCTTGAGGCAGCCTCATTTGGCACATTTTGACCAATCTTGGGAGATTTGATTTTTGACAAGGCAAATGAACTCCAAATTGAATCATTCTAGTTGGGTTTGAAAGTAGACTCAAGGACCATTCCAACAAGCTATCCTACGTCCAATTTGGACACCAGGAAGGCCTCCCAAAACCTCCTGCAAGATGCATTATGTGGCGTGCGGCGCGTTGGGCAAGCGCGCAGAGCATCAGGGGCGTGCGGCGCATTGGGCAAGTTTTCACAGTGTAAAAATACACTGGCATGGCGCATCAAAGGTGCGTGGTGCGTTGGATAGGCGCACAGCGCATACAGCCAAAAATCCCAAAAACTTCAAAAATTTGCTCCAAGATCGCCCAAAATGCATGGATTGCCATTGGTACAAGTAGGTTGAACTTCATTCATGGTTTTTCATCCAAGATTAATGGTTGGTTGTTGATGATGTGTATTTGATGAATCTTGTGTAAAACAATCAAACCCTACCTTTTAAATACCTCCAAGAAACTTGCTACTAGGGTTTTAATTCATTGTTTTGTCACCAAGTTCACTCCCTCATCTTCTTTGTCCTTTGATTTTATCATTCCCTAAGTTCCCCCCTATCCCCTAAAATCACTAAGCCCATGCTCCCAATTCCCAAATCACTTATTCCTAAGTTCTATTATCCCTATTCCTAAACCCTACCATTCCCTATCACTCTCCTTCTCTCATTCCACTTGTAAAATCCTCAAGTCCCCAAACAATCAAGTGATTGTCCCATTGTCTCCACATTTCAGACAAATCAAAAGTTTTAAAAAAGGGCAAATTTCACTTAGTTACAATCCTTGTTCCCGCTGTCCTATTTCTCCCACAGTCGTTTCCCTTTGGCACATATTTGGCACATAGTTGGAAATTGGAGATAATGAAACCAAGTTCTCATTTCTCATTTTCAAACAAACCAAACATACACTTGACATACACATTTCATCACCATGACTAACAACAACACATCACACAACCAAGACGGAGATTCCATCAATGAACTGCATGCACCAGGAAGACACTAAAAAGGAGTAAAAGGCAAGATCGGCTCCGAATCTTGGCTGAAGCTTCTTTGGTTGAGCATGGCACTTGATGAGGCACCTTCAGCCCAAATTTCAAGGAATTTGGAGAAAATTTTGTCATTTTGAAATTTTTGGCTTGCAAAACAGGTTTTTCAGCTCAACGCATAGCGCGCCGCGCGTGACCCATAAGATGGGGAGGTTCAAATCACAAATGGCTTGTAGTTTTGGATTTGTCATGATAAATTATACATGCTCAGCTACTGCCAAAGCATTTCATCAAGTTCTGTGTGACCAAAAGGCTCAAAAACACCATGAAAATCACCTCTCTGCCACCTTTTGCACCAGCAGGAAGTACCTCCGGGAGAATGCACTTTTGGATGGGAAAATGGACACCAAATTGGAAAATTCCACTTGGGTTGGAAAGTAGAGATCCACGAATTTCCAACAAGCCAATTGGATCTCAATTTGGATCCCGGTAAGTGCCCCAAAATCAGGCTGAAAGGCACGTGATGCGTAGAGCTCAGGCGCACGACGCATAGAGATTTTTGGTCAAATTTTCACCTTCCAGCTCAGAATTTCGGCCAATTATGACTAGTTTCAACTCTTGATGTGGTGTTTGACCCAGCTTGATGTAATTTGATGTGTATGATGTAATTTTGGCAAATTTTTACTTGTTCTAGAGGATTCATTCACTAAAAGGTGAAAATTAAATGAATGAATCAAATTCCTAGCATATAGGGGTAAGTTGTTTGACTACCTAGATTTCAGTTCCTTGTTTAGAATTAGTTCAAACAGCTCCTAGAATGATGAGCTCGACCCCTAGAGGCAAGGAAAGGGGTTAGGATGGTCTATATGATGTAATTTTCTCAATCATTTTCAGAGGTTGGAGACCTTGGACACTTGGGATTGCTTTTGCATACTATTGTACATATTTTTTCTGCATTTTTGGCTAAGGAAAGACCAGGGTTTTGCAGCACTGTTTGGGATCCATGTGGCTGTATGTTTTGATGGTGTGATTCTCTCAGTAATTATAAGTTGTTATGTGTATCAGTTTCCTTCTCTCACCTTCTGCAATTGAACAAATGAAGTGTTAAGGTAGAATCCATAGATTGTTATGCTCTGCCTTTAAGTTTGTTTAAATTTCCATGTTTTCTTTAGTTTAAGGAGAATCCTTGAGACTTCATTGCTCTCCTTAGTTCCTCACCAGTCTGGTCTAGCCATCTCACTTGCTTTAAAGCATCAAAACGATTTCCTTCTTTGCCCCAATCAGATCTCTGCAGAAACTGTGCCTCATCCCCGAGCCCAAATTGCCTTTCCCATTGTTTTAAAAAAAAATGCTAAAAACCCAAAATCAAATCAAACCCCTGCACTTAATACCTAGCCTAAGATCAGTTGCAAATTTATTCATCTCAAGCCTCATCGATTATCTTTGTCGAGATTGACTCGGAGAGAGCCCTCTCATGTCCTTGTAGGGCTAGCTACGAGGCTTAGCGTGGTTTGATGTAGCCTTGAGTTTTACCTTATTTTAGCCTAAGGTATATTTGAGTGCTAACATAGTTAATGGAATAATATGTATCAATTTTCAATGCATTTTCATATTTTAAAATCATAAATGCAATACGATCAATGCATTGTGAGTCAACACTAACAACAAAACCTGGCATGAAGTATGGTGTTGTGTTGGTAGGTCATGAGGATGTGGCTCTATTTTTAACTTCATATAATTGGAAAGAAAATTAAAAACTTAAGATGTTATCTAAACAATATTATATTATTTTTTTGTTTTCAATTAATGGTAATAATAACTACGAGATTTATTTATAAAACTGGGATTAATAGTTATGTATTATTTGATTTTATTGTTTAGAAAAACTGATTGATGATTTTTAACTTAATATAATTGGGTTATATAGTTAAATCAATATTCAACATAAATAATATTATGTGTGATTTTTTTTATATTTTGTTATTCTTAAAATTTAGATTGTAATAATTGAACTATGCATTTATTTATCAAATTAAGATTATTGTGTAGGTATATGAGTAGAGTGCTTTCAGTGGGAGCATGACCAAAATGTATATATTTTATGATCATTGTGCGTGGTTTGTATTTCGAGATAATTTTTTGATAAATGCAAGTGGAAACCACAATAAGACTGTAAAATATCACATAAAATTTGAACATATTATTGTAGGTTTATCTTGTTTTTTACTGTTTAAGGGAGAGTGGAGAAACACATTTATTTACTGCAATTCTAATTTCTTGATCATGTTTATGAAATGTAGAGTATAACGCCAAAAGCATCATGATACCGATTATATCCCGACACTGACTAATACAAGCGTGACCATGAAAAGAGTTCTAGGTGCGCAACCCGAGTCAACTATTTTGTTTTAACTTCGTAGACTTTGAATTTATTTAGATATAATTATTTATTTCAATGTATAGAAAAAAAATGGCGGCTTCCTGTAACAAGCTTTAACCTCACAATTTATTTTATTTTATTTACACATGTAACTATATTACCATAAATACACTAGAAACATCTCTTTCCATACATAATACAATGTTGCAGGCACATTATTTGTTCATAAATACTTATTTACATAGCTTACATAATGGATCACCCCGAGGTTCTATCAAATGATATGTGTATAGGCCGTTTAATGAGATTAAATATTTTTATTACATACATTATGATTGCCCCATAGTTGGAGTAAGTGTCAGGCCATATAGCCTTTTCTACACCTCGCTACAATCAAAGGTAATGCCTTGAATTCCAAGTTGGGACATTTGTGACACGTTCCACAGTTGATGTGATTAGGGTTCGATCTAACGGTTTTTATTCATACCACTAAGCTTAGGTAATCTCCACCTTTTCTTACCCTAAGAATTGATCATTTTCCTCCTATAGAGTCCGATAACATGGTTATGCAACCACTCTACGTGTATCTATTTGTACTTACCAAATAGATTGTTGTAAATCGTTATTACAAACGTTTCTAGGGTTATTTTCGTGAGTTTGATATGTTTGAGAGCCTAAGAGAGGTTAAATTATGGTTTCAATATGTTCTTTTTCGTTCACGTAACTTAGTCTTAGGGTTATTATGGAGAATCATAGTTTTTGACTCAGCTCAGCCATCTTCTCCTGCTAGGAACAGGTAACCACTATGCCCAAGTGGATTCGCTATTGCCATGCTTGTAAATGTGGTTAAAATTTGCTTCTAAACCTGCTCGACTTATATCAACAAGTTTTTAACTTCGACTGTGGTTTGTAAAACTAGGTTGTGAACCCCTTTTTTCATGTCTTACATAAATTTATTGTTAGTCCATTAGCTTGTCAGCTAACCCTAACTTG
This sequence comes from Pinus taeda, assembly GCA_000404065.3. Classification (NCBI taxonomy): domain Eukaryota; kingdom Viridiplantae; phylum Streptophyta; class Pinopsida; order Pinales; family Pinaceae; genus Pinus; species Pinus taeda. The sequence continues at coordinate 38,140 of APFE031165641.1, read as the reverse complement.
GGTTATGCTATAGGTCAGTTCTCTTGTTAACCCTCTCGGCATTCAGTTTTGGTTGCAGTCATGGCTAGAATGGAAAGTTAATGGACTCAAACTATTGACCCTAAGATTTTGTTTGTTTTGGGTTATACTTCCTCTCATTCTTGTTCTTTATTTTTGCTCTTTTGGCGTATTGAAGTTAGGGTTCTAGTTTTTATGTGCTACATATATCTTAGAATTTTAGGGAAGTCGAGGCATGTCCAAGGTCCCCAAATCAGTTTTAGTGTGAGTTTAATGTATGACGAGAGTCATTAATTAGGTAATGGATTTGTTGGAATGGGAACACCATTTGGATGTAAATTAATTCATCCTTTTGGTTAATAGCATAAACATTATTGCAACAAAAGTGACTGTATAATGAAACTATCTTTCATTTAATAGAATGATTCTTTCTTTTATGCATTCCAAATGTTAATGAATATGTATATATTTTTGAACTACTGTTGATTATCTTTTATTCCCATTAGGAAAGTTTGAGCATATTCTTATTTTACCATGTTTCTTCTAGATTGTATACTGTTCAAGTTAAGAATCTTAATTTCTTGAAATCAGACTGCTTCTGGGCACTATTTAGTTTCATTTTTCTCAAGACTAAATTGGTTCCTACACTACTTAACCAATTACAATTTTAAGGTACTTCTATGGGTTTAATTATTGAAATTCGTATTTCTTAGGTATGAATTATAGTGCTCATTTAATCTAGGACGATATGATAAGAAAAGAAAACTATAGCACTGGTAATTTAACTGTGAAAATCTGTCGAAGTCAGGTTTTGGGTTTTCAAGATTTACTCCCTCACCCTTTGATGTTATTTTCATTGTTTAGATGGTAGACCATCTCTGATGGAGTCATAGAATTTTGTGTAGATACTAACCAACATTCTTTTAGTTAACTATGATAGGTGAAATATAACAAAGAAACCCATTTTCTAAGAAATCATTCCAAAAGGTTCATTAGCAAAGATTCTGAATAACAAAAAATTATGCTCTTGTATATTAGAGTCCTACAATATTCTATAAAAGAATCCTATCTTTCTATTACAATAGGCTTTCTAGCACTATAGCTTTTAGCCACATAACTCTACATTTCACCTAGCAATATTTATATATAATTCTAATAGTTCTGCATGATATTGGCACAATAACAAAAATTATATCATAGCCCAATACTCAAGAATTTATTACAACATCTAAGTAAAGAAAAAAACTAAAGTTGCAGATCACTTATCTATTTTCCTATTTGTTTTATGTAATACTATCTATGGAATATCATTTTCCCAACCTTGAGTCGGCAATAACGTCTAGACTCTCTGCTAAGCTCCTTTCTCGAAATAGTTCATTGATTATAATATCAAGATATTTCCTTTGAACCTCAACGGTGATAATCCAATTTAGGGATATTTTCCAATTTAAGAGTGTAAGGGGTTCCACTAGTTTGACACTAGCTCAGGAACGCCTTTATGTTTAACAGTACTCTACTTCCTATAGAGTTCGTTTTTCCTTTTCCTTGGACAAGCCAAAAACCGCTAAAGAAAAACAACCAAACCCTTCATTTCCTCCTTTCTCAAGAGTAGAAGGGAAGTTGGTAATCATTTTCTTATTAATTGTTTGCAACTGTTTGGAGGTTCTTAGAATTCATTTCATGGTTCTTCCAAGGACTAGTTTGTTTATACCACTTTATTATCTTTTAAATATTTACATATAAGTTACGCCTTTACTCAATCCTTCCCGAGTGATATGTTGAAGTATAAAACACAATTCAAATGTTTTTTTAGAAACAAGTAAAATAAAAGTTACTACAGTAATCTCTACATTGAGTGGTGTTACATCTTCCCCCTCTTGAGCGAAACACCTTCCTCAGTGTTTAATCCCATCCTTTGGAATAACTCTAGATAAGATTTAAATATAAAGTCCTTGCCTTCCCATGTAGTTTCCTTCAGGATAAAGTTCTTACATATCACTTTAACCCAAGTGATAACTCGCCTCCATCATGATATTTATGTCTACTCTAGGATACATAAAGATTCTACCAGGAATTCGTCATCCGACTCAACCTCTACCACAAATTATAATTCAGCATCTGTCCATCCTTAACATATACATCAAATGTCGAGATAAGAAATTATTTTTCTTAATTACCTACACGTCTTGCTAGTTAATCACATTTCTAGGATCATACACATAATTTTTTAACAAAGACATGTGGAACACATTATGAACTCGAATATGACTAGGTAATGCCAACCGATAGGTTACTGGACTGATTCTTTCTTAGATTTAGAAAGGTTGACAATATCGATGTGCAAATTTGGCACAACCATACCATCACAAGGTGCTTATTTTCGGTTTGACTCTGATGTAGACATCATCCCCTACTCGGTATTATTTCTATTTTCTCTTTTTATCTGTGTACACCTTATGCGTGTCTTGGGTAGATTTTAATTTTTGGCGAATCTTTCTTACTTCTTGTTCCATTTCTACTAACATGTCAAGCCCCAACACCAATTTATCCTCAGGATTATACCAGTTGATAGGAACTCTCCATTTTCTTCCATACAACACCTCAAAATGACTCATCTTCAAGGATTCATGGTAGCTATTATTATAAGCAAACTCAACTAAGTGGATACATTCTTCCCACTTGGTTGAATGCTGCATTACATACATACACAAAATATCTTCCATTACCTGATTAACACACTCAATTTATCCACCAGTCTAAGGGTGATAGGTGGTATGGAATTTACTTGTTGTACCCAAAGCTGTAAAAAGGGCCTTTTGAAATGCTAATGTAAATTTTACGACTCTGCATGAGATCACTACCCAAGGTATCCCATGTAGTCATAATACTTCCTTCATAAATATATATACAATTTCAACAACCTCAAATGTGGATTTAACTGGTATAAAATGAGTTGTTTTGCTATGTTTATCTACCGCTACCAAGATGGAATCATTTATCTTCTTAATTTTTCGTAAACTAGTAACAAAGTCTAATGTAACATCCCTGGTGAAAATTTCATGTAATAAAAGTTAATAAAGGAAAAATAAGACCATGGTTAAGGGACACTTATTCTAAGCTGAATGTTGGGAAAAGATATCCTAGTGGGCATAACTAGATGTGTTTTTTGTCTAAGAAATTGATAAAGGCTAAGGAATAGGAATTAAAAGAAAAAAGAGGAAATTTTTGCACGTTTATTAATTAATAATAAAGGAAAATAGAAGAAAAGGAAGGTAAAAGGTCATAGGTTGCATGTGAGGTGAAAATTGAAGGAAAATAATGGAAAATGAAGAAAATAGAGGCCTCATTAACAGAAGACATTTTGAGAATCAGTTGGTAACCTTTTGTTAGTTCAAGTTTGGAAATCTCTCATTATTCTCTCTCTCTCTCACTCTTGGTCACTTGGAGTTTTCTTGCATCACACTAGTTTTGGATCAAGGAAGGAAAACAAAGCAAAGGGAAAGGAAGGAAAGCAAGGATCAAGGAAAGAAACGCATGATCGAGCAACTTCAATGAGAATACCTATAGGTAACCCTTTTCATGTGTGATTTCCTAGCTAGTTTGGACATGCATGGCTTTGCATGTTGATGTATGGTTCTCTTGTTGTCGGTGGCATGGTGTTACCTGCTTATGATAGTGGTTTTCAGCCTAGCCTTGCCTTTTTTTAGACGACATGGTATTTTGGAATGTTTATTTAGGTTTTTGAGGTTTGGTTTGCTTGATGGATTTCAAAACCTTCGGTGGAGGTGGTCTCAAGGTTCATTCCCAAAATGCTTAGGAATCCCTTGACCGATTTTGGTAGGATACACGATTAAGCCTAGGGGAGAAGTCTCAGTTTAGGGCCTAGTGATATGTGTTTGGATTGTGGTAAATCCTAAGATATTGGTATCAGTTTAGGGCCTAGTGATTCAGTTTGGATTGAGGAAAAGCTTGAGAGACAAGGAGATGGAAAATTCCTCAAGGATAGTGATGGATTATGGATGGAATTCCAAGGTTTCTTTAGTTTTGATTGGAGCACTGGTTTTGGTGTGATCACGGTTTGGTGAGGGTGTAGGTGGTTTAACCTTTGGATTCCCTTGGCTATTCCTGGATTGGTTTTTCTATGAGATCCCACGTTCATGCTTGAAATAGGGCACAACGTGACTAGCTGAAAGAGAGATTTGGTTCAGCCATGTCTATGGTCAGGTGGTACGTGGAAGTCCTAAACCTGGTCTAATTTTCCTATGATTAATAAAAGCTAAGTTCTCTTAATTTTGTACTTGTTTGTATGCAGATTTAATGGTTGTCATATCTCTTATATTTATATGGTTTAATGCTAGTTATAAGCATGGTTATGTGACTGGTTTTGGTGTCATGGTTATTTCATGTATTTACTTTATTTGTTAGATGGATGGAGGAAAGACCTTATTGTCCAATGGAGAAGGAGGTGATCCTCTTGGTTATGTTTCATAAGTTATTTCAGTCATTTATTCTATGTCTTGTATCCTAGACCTACAGTTTGCATTGATGCCAAGTGTTTGGCCAAATGTCAGTCTCGGATGGGGATGCTCAGGCCTAGTCTTCAGGTTGAATTTTTATTTATCAATATTGTTATCATGCCTTTGATGGATTCTGAAGGTTGTAGTAAGTTCTCGGTAGAAGTTAGGATTCTGGGCTAGAAAAGTGGTTCAATCTTGAGGTTGTTGGCATAGGTCTACTGAGAAAAGTCCAGAGTTGCTAACACAGAGGCCTATGAGAGTGATTTTGAGTTGCTTTCGCTTTCTTGTGTATAACATGAGAGCAAATTTGGGTTAGGAGGCTTAAAAAATCATTGGGACCTAGGGACATGATGTCTGAGTGGCTGAGATGTCTCCTGGGGGTGTTATTGCTAATGTGGATGGATTTTTATATGAGTTTCGTCGATTACATTTCCTTAAGGTCACCAAGGATATTGAATCCCTTATAGTAACCTCTCTTATCACATATTTTTCTAGCTAGTTGGATGCTTGGATGGACATGGGAGGAGGGGGTTTTATATATTGGTAGTAGAGCATGGTTGCGCTCTCACTGGGTGCAGGTGCTTGGTCATGCATGCATGTTAGTTGCATGTGTGTCTCTTACACTTGCATTCCATGTGCTTGTTGCATTGCGTCATGTTGATCATGATTGTAGTAAGGTTGTCATTAGGAACTTGATGTTTATTTTGTGGGATGCATCGTCAGAATTTTATGATTGGTTGCAAATGGTTATATCTTTCTACATGTTGATTATATGTCACTTGACTACATCCTTGTATGTCAGATGCATTCTTGAATGTTTTGATTACATGTATCAGTCTTGTAATTTGATTACAAGTTATGCTTGACTACATGCGTTCATACATATGTGTAGTTGATTAGGCATTGCTTATGCATGTTCATAGTTGCATGTGGGAATGTATGCAATGTAGTAATGGTTTTCTTCATGCATAAGGTCACAACATGCATTGTTGATATGGCTTTGCATTGATGACTGGACCGTTTCTAGAATGGTGTTTATGGGTAGATACACTTATTTGATATATCTCTATATGTTGTTATGATTATATTATACATGTATCATGTTGATTTGATGTTGTTGTAGACAAGGTATCCTCCCCGAATTATTCTAAGGTACGTTGGTTTATTTTGATTTGGTTTAAATGACATAGTATGCCTTACAAGAAATAGATCAAATGGATAGCAAGGTGGTAGACTACATAGAATCTTCCTATGATTTGATGGGAAGTGTGGTGTCAGGCAATCTTCTGACCTGGAAGACACATTGAGAAGCCTGAAGGAAGAAATAAGGAGTTGCAAAGTAGACAATGACAAAATAATGCAGGCATAAGAGCAACAAGAAGAGGTGAATGTGATATTACTTCATAGTTTGTCAGATTTGTAGAGACATGGACGACTTTGGATCATCCATGGACATGAGGATAGAATTAATGGGGCATATGGCAGTAGGTTTTCTAGTAGACACAGGTCATATAGATCTAACATGATCATAGATAGAAGGTTGCTAGACACTCCAGATAGGAGAGGTTATCGACACAGGTACTATTCCAGTTTTGGATCTAATAGACATCATGATTATCATCGTCATCATCCTTACAGGAGGAGTGATAGGGGATAGTTTTCGGATGATTTTAAGAAGGAAAAGACACCTAACTTTGATGGAGAGATGAATAAATCACAGGATAGCCACTTTCAATCTCAAAGGATAGCCACTTTTAGTCTCATAGTACCTCACCGACGAGTACTTCTTCTTGAAGAGCCTTCCAAATGCATGTCAAGTCAAATTGTCCTCATGTATACCTTTGACATTCTTCATGTCTTCCCACCAAATATTGACTTTACCTTTGAGACTGAAAGTGGCTATCCTGTTATTTATTCATCTCTCCATCAAAGTTAGGTGTCTTTTCCTTCTTAAAATCATCCGAAAAGTATCCCCTGTCACTCCTCCTGTAAGGATGATGACAATGATAATCATGATGTCTATTAGATCCAAATCTGGAATAGTACCTGTGTCGATAACCTCTACTATCTGGAGTGTCTAACAACCTTCTATCTATGATCATGTTAGATCTATATGACCTATGTCTACTAGAAAACCTACTGCCATATGCCCCATTAATTCTATCCTCATGTGCATGGATGATCCAAAGTCGTCCATGTCTCTACAAATCTGACAAACTATGAAGTAGTATCACATTCACCTCTTCTTGTTTCTCTTGTGCCTGCATTATTTTGTCATTGTCTACTTTGCAACTCCTTATTTCTTCCTTCAGGCTTCTCAATGTGTCTTCCAGGTCAGAATATTTCCTGACACCACACTTCGCATCAAAATCATAGGAAGATTCTATGTAGTCTACCACCTTGCTATCCATTTGATCTATTTCCTGTAAGGCATACTATGTCATTTAAACCAAATCACAATAAACCAACGAACCTTAGAATAATTCAGGGAGGATACCTTGTCTGCAAGAACATCAAATCAACATGATACATGTATAATATAATCATAACAACATATAGAGATATATCAAATAAGTGTATCTACCCATAAACACCATTCTAGAAACAATCCAGTCGTCAATGCAAAGCCATATCAACAATGCATGTTGGGACCTTATGCATGACAACAACCATTACTACATTGCATACATTCCCACATGCAACTATGAACATGCATAAGCAATGCCTAATCAACTACACATATGTATGAACGCATGTAGTCGAGCGTAACTTGTAATCAAATTACAAGACTGATACATGTAATCAAAACATTCAAGAATGCATCTGACATACAAGGATGTAGTCAAGTGACATATAATCAACATGTAAGAAAGATATAACCATTTGCAACCAATCATAAAATTTTGACGATGCATCCCACAAAATAAACATCAAGTTCCTAATGACAACCTTACTGCAATCATGATCAACATGATACAATGCAACAAGCACATGGAATGCAAGTGTAAGAGACACACATGCAACTAACATACATGCAAAGAATACATATATATATTATATATATATATATATATATATATATATATATTATATATATATATATATAGATATATATATTATATATATATATATAATATATATATATGTTAGTTGCATGTGTGTCTCTTACAACACACACAACACACACACACACACACACACAACACATATATATATAGTATATATATATATGCGCTGATGGTTTAATCCCGTTCGTAAGTGTGTTGATCGGCCATCGACCACTATAGGGTGAATGGCAATCCAAGATATCGAGTGATTATATATATGTATAGAGTTATCATGTGTTAACACTGTATAAATGGAGTATGGCAGAGAAATGTGTTTCAGCACATAAATCCATCAAAAGGAAATTGGGACTAAGTTAAGGAGGAAGCGGCGAGAATGCACAACAACCATTGGATCAATATGATCAATGGGCTGGATCGATTCGCATGGAATAGAGGAAGACCAAATATCGCATCGGCAGATTCCATTAAAACGAGATTGGAGTGACTTTTAAATATAGCAATTGCGATACGAGGATTGAATTGCAACCATCAAATTGAAAGGGTGATTGATGGTTCTGATGAAATCGATGATCGCATATCTGGGAGGTCAAAGAATGGTGGTCTGTGGAGCAGTGATACGCCGATGGCCAATAATGCGATATTGCGATAAGCCAATCAGCGATTGGAGCTCGAGCGAATTGGAAGACGCGATGATATATGGATTTGGGTTTATAAGATTTAAAATCTGGTTATGTGTGCTGGAGCAGGTTTTCCTGTGTTTCCGTTCTATTGCGTTAAATGGTGGAGACCTTGATTTTAAAGGAAAGTCCCGATATATGTGTTGGTTGTGGTTTAAGGCTCAACTCATGTTTGTAAGTTCCCAATGTTAATAAAGGCCAATAGTGTGGTGGCTCCAATTCTTGTGTGGTCCATGATTTTAAGGGCTTATAGCCTCAAAGAACTTCTGATAGGCTTTGTGGGCCACAACCCATAGGCCTCAAGATCAATTTATTTAAGGGAAAGGGATTTTGGTTAACCCCTAATTCCTCTTTTCATCAAGTGGTATAAGAGCAGAAGAAGATTCTGCATGCAAAGGAAGATTAAAGAAATTCCTAAGAGAAGGATTCCAAAGAGAAAGAAGGAGCAGGAGGTACAATTGTTAAAGCTAGAGAGTTATGGTCTTACTATCGTGCAAATAACAATAGTCGAAGATGAGAAGATTACAACAAACCTAGAGCATGGAGTGCTCATATGGTTCCAGAGGAGAGAACCCGAAGGATGCCAAAAGACCGAGTGAGGAGGTCTTGGTGAGGTATCGTGTAACAAAGGAAGATTGTTACTGCAGAGGTTTGGTTGTAGCTCACAAAAGACCATGAAGGTAGTTCCACTGAAGAAATGTAGTGGGTAGAATTGCTAAGGACAAGGAGAAGCATATGACCAGGAGGTCATATATTTTTGTGCCTTGGGAGTCTAATTTAGGATCATCCAACACCCTTAGTCAAAGGGAGGAGTCCAAAGCAGAGCGAAGAGGAAGACATGGACCACGAGAGAAAAACAAGGAAAAATATATTTTAAAACAGATTTAAAGATGGAATGGATAAGTTTCTCGAAGACTTGTTATTATTGTAATCTGCCATGAATGCACTATTGAGCTTTAAGGGCTTTTGCTAGAGGATTGATCGGATCCCTCCGTGATCCAATCCAACACTTCTTATATATATGAACTTGTGCGTTCAAGAGGGATAGAGAGAAATAGATAGAGACTGTTTAATCAATGTGTAGATTCAATGTAATCGAGGGAGAAAGTATTCTAAGGATGAAATGCCTTAGCATGTAATAGAAGCCTGTGTATGTATAATAAATATGTGTTTTGTGGTCTCTGCGAGTATGTATATTATTTCTTTTTTCAATTCTGTTATATCTATATATATATATATGCGCTAATGGTTTGATCCCATTCGTAAGTGTGTTGATCGACCATTGACCACTGTAGGGTCGATGGCGATCCAAGATATCGAGTGATTATATATATGTATAGAGTTATCGTGTGTTAAGAACGTATAAATGGAGTATGGCAGAGAACTATGTTTAAGCACAGAAATTCATCAAAAGGAAATCAAGACTAAGTTAAGGAGGAAGCAACAAGAATGCACAACTACTGTTGGATTGATATGATCAATGGGCAGGATTGATTTGAACGGAATAGAGCCAAACCAAATACTGCATCGGCGGAACTCATTGGAATGAGATTGGAGCAGGTTTTAAATATAGAGATTGTGATACCAGGATTGAATCGCAATCGTCAAATCGAAAGGGAGATTAACGGCTCCATGGGATCGCTTGTCACATTTTGAAAAAATTGAATGACCGTAGCCATTGAATGAGCGATTGCGATATAGTGATAGCGATGTCACCAATAAGTTCGATCGACGATCAGATGTCAGTCGATCAGAGATTTGAATTGTTGGAGGTGTGGAGCTCACGATTTGTAGACGCGGCTTTATAACTTTTGAATTCTGGCATGCGTTCCGGTGCGGGATTTTAATATGTTTGCCATATTTCGAGAGTTAAATGGTTTGCGGTGTTTTAAGGGTCAAATGCCCATTTGTAATGCTCCCGATAGTATTAAAATCTTCGACATGTTGAATGGTTCATGATTTTAAATGCTTATCACCTTATATAACACTTTCGATAGGGTTTGTGGGCCATAAACCATGGGCCTCAAGATTGATTTGTTAATGGAAAGTGATTTTGACTAACCCCCAACTTCTCTTTTCATCAAAGACCTCAAGATGCAAGTGAGAAAGACAATGTAGTTCCTTACAAGAGATTTAATACAACTAAGAAGGGACATTGAGATGAGCAAGCTAGAGGGAGTGGTAAGGAACCATTGCAGTGTTGGATATGTGGTAAGGATCATTGTAAGAGGGATTATCTGCAAAATCACAGTGGTGGTAGACCCCATATCTATTGTACTCAGGAGGAATATATAGTTGGTGTTGTTGGTCATAGCATTCCTCAGATCTATGCAGTTGTGGACAACAGGAAGGAAGATCATCAAGCATCAATCATTGAGATGGATGGTAAGATTTGTGATCAAGTTGCTTCTATTTTGATTGATCCTGGATCTAAATATAGTTATATTAATGCTGACCTACTAGATAAGTGTGGTTTGAGAAAATAAATGCATGCAGAATCTTGGTTGGTACAGTTGGCTACAGGTACAAAGAAGCGAGTTCGCCATTGGGTAAGAGCTTGTGAATTTGAGTTAAATGGTATTCCTACAACAACACATTTGAATGTATTGTCATTGGGTTCGTATAGTATGATTTTGGGTATTGATTGGCTATACCTTCACATAACCAAAGTGGATTACTTCAACAAGGCCATTGAGAATGTGGATGGTAGTGAGTAAGAGAGGAATTTGCAAGGGAAGAATAAGCCTACATCAGTGAGGATGGTTACCGTTATGCAGACTAAGAGTAGTTACAGAAAAGGTTGTGTGATTTTTGCAGTACACATTTTTATTTACAAGGGAAAGCAGGTTGAGGTTGCAGATGCATTAAGAAAATACCTAGTTTTGTAGTAGTTTTAAGATGCACTTCCTGAGCACATTATAGAATTTCCACCTCATAGGGAGGTAGACTTTTCAATTGAGTTGGTTCAAGGGCAAGGCCTAACATCAAAAGCACCTTACATGATGAGTACACCTGAGTTGTTTGAGTTAAAGTTGCAACCGAAGGAAATGTTGGACAAGGGGTACATTAGGCCAAGTGTATCGCCTTGGGGTGCACTATTGTTGTTCGTGAAAAAGAAATATGATACTCTTAGATTGTGCATTTACTATAGGTAGTTGAAGAAAGTAATGATCAATAACATGTACCCTTTACCAAGGATTGATTATTTGTCTGATCAAATGAAGGGAGCAGTGACGTTCTCTAAGATCGACTTGAGATTGGGATACCATCAGGTACACATCAAGGAAGAGGATATCTTCAAGACTGCGTTCAGGACTAGGTATGGGAATTATGGTTTGTTGTTGTTCCATTTGGTTTGACTAATGCAGCAGCTACACTTATGTGTTTGATGAATAGTGTGTTGTTTTCTTATTTGGACAAGTTTGTTACTATATTCATTAATGACATACTTGTATATTCAAAGAATGAGGAAGAACATGCCGAGCATTTAGCAAGAGTGTTGAGGTTGCTAAGAGAGTATCAATTGTATGCTAAACTTAGCAAGTGCAATTTATTTCATAAAGAGGTACATTATTTGGGACATCTTGTCTCCAAGGATGGCGTTGTTATGGATCCAGAAAAGGTAAGAGTTATTATGGAGTGGGTAGCTCCTAAGAATGTGGATGAGGTGATATCATTTATTAGATTTGTAGGCTACTACAGGAGTTTCACCAAGAACTTCTAACACATTGCATATCCTATCACATCATTGCAGTGGAAAGGTAAGAATTTTGAATGGATAGAAGAATGGGAGGCTGGTTTTGACAAGCTTAAGCAGTTGTTGACATATGCACCGATGCTAATGATTGCGAATCCGAACAAGGAGTTTGTAGTGTGTGGAGATGCTTGCAAGAGAGGACTTGGTGAAGTTCTCATGAAAGAAGGACATGTAGTGTGCTATGCATCACAGAAATTGAATGAGCATGAGAAAAACTATCCAACACATGATCTTGAGCTAGAAGAAATTATACATGCATTGAAAATGTGTTGGCACCATCTTCTTAGTAGGAAGTTTACATTGATGAGCGATCATAGTGGGTTGAGGTAATTTTTCGATTAGTGGAATCTAAATGTTATAAAATCTAGATGGATGGCTACCCTTAGTGAGTTCAACATCGAGATCATATACATCAAAGGGAAGGGGAATTGGGTTGTGGATGATCTTAGCAGGAAGGTACAAGTAAATCATATAGAAGATATGAGCTCTTATGGGACAGAGTTATAGGATAGGATCTTGTAGGCAAGACAACGAGATGAAGAATACATGGAGATTATGTATAGGTTATAACAGAGCACAAGTACATGTACATGTATAGGTACAGGTGTAGGTACAGGTACAGGGGATCAAGATGCAGACTATCATCTCATAGTAGATGGTTTTGTGAGGTTTAGAGACATGATCTATGTGCCAAACTGTAGTGAGCTCAAGATGCTTATCTTGAGGGAGTTTCACGTCAAGCCATACTTGGGTCATCCATGATATCAAAAGACATTGACGACGGTTAAGAATTTATACTATTGACCGAATTTAAAGAAGGAAGTGGTAGCATTTGTGGCTATATGTTTAGACTTTTTATAGGTAAAGGTGGAATGTAAACATCTAGGTAGTTTACTACAACCTATGGAGATTCTAGCATGGAAATTGGAGGTCATTACAGGTCTTCTGAGGAAAGTAAATCATCGTCATTCTATTACGGTTGTGGTCAATAGGTTGAGAAAGGTAGCTCTCTTCATTCCAATAAGGACTACATATTTAGTGAGTGAGGTAGTACATGTGTTCATCAGAGAGATAGTGAGAGTGCACGGTGTTCCAAAGAAGATTGTGTTGGACAAGGATGAAAATTTCACTTCCAAGTTTTGGAAGGAGCTATTTGTAGCCTTTAGGATAGAGCTGGCCTTCAATGAAGCTTATCATTTGCAGACAGATGGACAAACATAGAGGGTCAACAATATCTTAAAGGATATGTTGAGGATGTATGTGATGCAGCAACAAAGGAAATGGGAGGAGTCTCTTCCATAGGTTGAGTTCTCATACAACAATGATTATCAGGAGTCATTGAGGATGAGTCATTTCTAGGAGTTGTATGGGTGGATTTGTAACACTCCCATCAGCTGCAGTGATCCAGTGAACAATGTAGTTATTGGACTAGACATGTTGGCAGACATGGAGTAGGAAATGAACATTATAAAGAAGAATATAAAGGCAACAACATATAGACACAAGAGTTATGTGGATCAACATAGTGTGTTAAAGGAGTTTCAGGGTGGGGAGCATGTGTATTTATGCATCAATCCTAAGAAAATCTCTTTGATGATTGGTTCTTGTGCCTAGTTGGCACCACGCTATTGTGGGCCTTTCGAGATCCTTGATAGGATTGGACAATTGGCGTATCGACTTGCACTACCTCCAACAATGAAAGTCCATGATGATTTCCATATTTAATTGCTTAGGAGTATATAAAGGATGTTGATCATGTTATTGATTGCTCTGTATTGCAGGTGGAACAAGAAGGAGACTTCGAGTCGGAGCCTTAGTGCCTATTATAGTGGAAACATTTCATGCTAAAGAACATAGACATAGAGAAATTTAAAGTGTAGTGGAAGCACTTTGGGCTTGGATAAGCTACAAGGGAGATGGCCGATTAGATGCAGGCCCTGTGTCCTTCGCTGTTTTCCTATCGAGACAAAGTAATTTTGGTTTGATGTTGGTATATATTTGGAATATGTTTTGTTGATGTTTTGGTATATGTATGTATATGTATATGGATGTAAATACTGCCACAAGCTAAGTTATGTTTGTTATATTGTCATCTTGTCATGATGTTTTTCCTTTGAGCAGGAATTTCATTGTAAATAGTGCAATGAGCTAAGTTATAAAGCTCCATGGGTAGTATGTTTGTTTTTTAGCGGTTTTGTTGAGGTCATGGTGTGGTTTAACACCAAGGATGGTGTTCAGCAAGGGGGAGGGTTTTGTAACAACCATGGTGAAAATTTCATGTAATAAAAGTTAATAAAGGAAAAATAAGACCATAGTTAAGGGACACTTATTCCGAATTAAATGTTGGGAAAAGATATCCTAGTGGCCATCACTAGATGTGTGTTTTGGCTAAGAAAAATTGGCAAAGGCTAAGGAAATGGCATTAAAAGGAAAAAATACATTTTTGACATATTTATTAATGAAAAAAAAGGAAAATAAGAGAAAAGGAAGGTAAAAGGTGACAGGTTGCATGTGAGGAGGAAATGGAAGGAAAATAATGGAAAATGAAGAAAATAGAGTTCTCATTAATAAAAAGGCTTATGAGGATCAGTTGGTAAACTTTTCTCAATTCAAATTTGGATCTCTCTCATTATTCTCTCTCTCTTACTCTTGGTCACTTAGAGTTTTATTGGAGCACTCTAGTTTTGGATCAAAGAAGAAAAAACAAGTAAAGGGAAAGGAAGGAAGAAAGGATCAAGGAAAGGAAAGAAGGATCAAGTAGATTCAACATGAATACTTGTAGGTAACCTTTGCATCTATGGTTTCCTAGCCGGTTTGGACATGCATAGCTTTGAATGTTTGTTTATGGTTCTCTTGTTGTCAGTGGCATGGTTTTGCTGGGTTATGACAATGGTTTTTAGCCTAGCCTTGCCTTTTTCTACATTCCATGGTATTTTGGGATGTTTATTTAGTTTTGGAGATTTTGTTCGTTGGATGGATTTCGAAAATTTGGATAGAGGTGGTCTCAAGGTTCTTTCCAAAACGCCTAGGAATCCCTTGACTGGTTTTGGTGACATACAAGGTAAAGCTTGAGGGAGAAGTCTCAATTTAGGGCCTAATGATCTGGGTTTGGATTGTGGTAAATATTGAGAGACTCGTCTCGGTTGAAGACCTAGGAATCCCTAGACCAATTTTGGTGGAATACATGGTAAATCTTGAGGGAGCAGAATCGGTTCAGGGCCTAATGATCTAGGTTTGGATTGCAATAAATCTTAAGATATTGGTCTCAATTTAGGGCCTAGTGACCTATTTTGGATTGTGGTAAAGCGTAAGAGACAGGGAGATGGAAAATTCCTCAAGGATAGTGATGGATTCCGAATGGCATTCCAAGTTTGGTTCGATTATGATTGGAGCAATGGTTTTGGTGTGATCACAGCTTGGTGAGGGTGGAGGTGGTTTAACCTCTAGATTCCCTTAGTTGTTCTTGGATTGGTTGTTCTATGAGATCCCACATTGATGCTTGGAATATGCCGCAAGGTTGACTGGATGAAAGAGAGATTTGCTTCAGCCATGTCTATGGTCTGGTGGTATGTGGAAGTCCAAAACCTGGTCAGATTTTCACATGATTAATGAAATATAAGTTCTCTTAGTTTCGTACTTGTTTATATGTGCATTTAATGGATCTCATATCTATGATATTTATATGGTTTAATGTTGATTATAAGCATGGTTATGTGACTGGTTCATGTCATGGTTATTTCATGTATTTACTTGTAATTATTAAATGGATGGATGCAATACCTAATTGATGATATACTAGTCCAATGGAGAAGGAGGTGATCCTTCTGGTTATTTCTCATAAGTTATTTCAGTCATCTATGATATGTCTTTTATCCTAGACCTGTATGTTGCATTGATGCCAATTGTTTGATAGAATGTCACTCTCAGTTGGGGATGCTCAGGCCTAGTCCTAAGGTTGATTCTTTATTTATCAGTATTTTTATCATGCCTTTGATGGATTCTAAAGGTTGTAGCAATTTTTGGGAATAGGCTAGGATTTTGGGCTAGAGAAGTGGCTCAAATCTTGGGATCATTGACACACATCTACTAAGAAAAATCCACAGTCACTGGCACAAAGGCCTATGAGAGTGACTTTACATTGTTGGTCACTATTTTACCTATAGTATGAGAGAAAAATTGGGTTAAGAGGCTTAAAACATCAATGTGATTGAGGGACAAGAAGTGTGAATGGATGACATGTCTTGTGGGAGTGTAATTGCTGATGTGGATGGGTTTGTTTGATGAGTTTCGTCCATTCAATTTTCTTAAGGTTAGTAAGGAGATTGAATCCCTTATAGTAACCTCTTTCATCACATATTTGCTTGGATGATTGGCTGCTTGGGTGGACAGGGGAGGAGGGGGTGTTACATCAAGTAATTGTGTCCCATTTTCACTCTGGTATGGGTAAAGGATGGAGTAATTCGGCAGGGTGTTGATGCTTTTCTTTTACCTGCTCTTATTCCAAACACTTTTCTAAATATTTAGTAATATATTTTCTCATGCCTGGCCATAAGTATTTCTCCTTAGTTGCAGAGAACAACTTTTGATAGCCTGAGTGGGCTGCATAAGGTCTCGTATGAAACTCATCTAACAGGAATTGTTTGATAGAAATTTTTTTGGGAACATATATCCTTCCTCTGAAGGTTAAAATGTCTACATTGTTTATAATATACTCATTTTGTCTATTCAAGTTTTGTGCTTGTATTTCTTGCTACCATAGGAATCTATATTTACGGTCCCACTGAGCAATTTCTTTAATTTTTTCATTAAAGTCAGTCTTTATTCAATTATACAAAACCTCATATATATAGTGTGTCTTTCCGCTTAGTGCATAAGCCACTCGATTCTCCTTACCTTTAAGGTGTTTTATCTCAAACTCGAATTCGATCAAAAAAGCAGTCCACCTAGCTTGATGAACATTCAAATTAGGCTAGTTAAAAAAACTTGTTAAACTACTGTGATCAATCATTAAAATATATTTATTTCCCAACAAGTAATGTCGTCAAACCTTTAATACATGAACTACTTCAATTAATTCCAAGTCATAAGCAGACTATCATTGCTCGTGTTCTTTTAGATTACGATATTCATAAGCTATCACTTTTCCTTCCTACATCTCACTCCTCCAATTCCTTATAGACTTGCACCAGTGCACACTGTGTATTCTTTTTTCGAATCTACTACCTTTAATACAGGGGTGGTGGTTAATGCATGCTTCAACTTCTCAAAGCTTTGCTAGCACTTGGCCATCCAATTAAAACCCTCACCATTCTTTTCAAGTGTGGTTATAGCATATGCAATCCTAGAGAATCCTTCTATAAAATGATGGTAATAACCTATCAACCTCATGAAAGATCAAATTTCAGCAACATTTTTAGGGACATACCTTTCCATGATGGTTCGAATCTTTTCAGTGTCCATCGCTATAACCTCCAATGAAATAATATGTCTTAAATATTGAATTTGATCTTTGAAAAAATCACATTTGCTATATTTGGCATAAAGTTGATTGTCCCGTAGGTTCTTCAATACTATCCTCCAATGTTTCTTATGGGCCTCCATATTCTTTGAGTATATTAGAATATCATCGATAAAAATCAAGACAAGCTTATCTAAATATGAATGAAATATACCATTCATGAGACTCATGAAAGTAGCAGGGGAATTAGTAAGCTCGAAGGGAAATACCACGAACTCGTAATGACCATAATGAGTTCAAAATGTTCTTTTACAAATGTATTCATCTTTTATACCAATCTGATGATATCCAGAACATAAATCTATTTTTGAGAATACACTTTCTCCCTTAACTTGATTAAATAAATCGTCATTACAAGGTAGAGGGTAGGTGAGCTTGTTTAACTGTCAATAATCAATACATAATCATAACATATTGTCCTTCATCTGTACAAAAAGTACAGGCGCTCCCCAAGGTGACACATTTGGTCATATGTAACCTTTATATAGAAGCTCTTGTAGCTTCATATTGAGTTTTGTTAACTCAGTTATACTCATGTGATTAGGGGTTTTGGACACAGGGGTTATCCCTGGAACTAATTCAATAGTAAAATTAATATCCTGTTTCGGGGGAAGCCAAGGCATTTTCTCTAGGAATACACAAATGAATTCTTGTATTATTGCCAGATTTTCCAAGGAAGGAGTCTTATCATTAGAGTTAGTATAACCCACTTGTACAACCCTTCCAGATAAATTTCCCTAGCTACTTGGTTGTGATTGGTTGTAGCTTGACAACTCTTTTTATTCCCTAGATTTCTCATCTAGACCCCTCTTCTTCGAGGAAGCTAATGGTTTTTTCCTTGCAATCCACTAAGGACTAATGTTTTTCTAACCAATCCATTACTATTGGTACATCATATGAGCCTAAAGGTAATATTTTTAGGTCCATTTGAATCTATTCTTCACCTATTTTAATAGGATAGATTTTAATCTTAGCATTTTCTCTCCATTTAGCTCCTGTAGATAATTTCACCAACCATGGATTTATAACTTTCATTGTTTGTAAATGGCACGTTTCACTATTTTTGGACTAATTTAACTTAGAATTGCACCTAGATCTACCAAAATTGAAACATAGTGGCTAGATATGTAATCTTCTAGTTCTACCATGGTGGGTTGATATTCTGCTTGAATAACTTCAAAAGCTACATTTATTCTAGGCATGCTTCTAGATACTTCACCCATGGTGGAGGCTTCCTTCACATCAGTAACCTGCTCAGCTCGCGCATGGTGAGGATAATTCTTATAATAATGGGGTTCTTTTCATACCCAACATTTCGAAGGGAGCTTTTGTTATTGTTTGTTTTCTAGTTTGTTTACTGACTCGGTCTACCTGTTTTCAACTTGTACACAATATTTTTGTGGATTCCTTCTAGTAAACTTGGTTTGAGGTCTCTTGTGTGCAATCTTTTTACTTGCAATTCTTGTGTTGTTGTTGTTGCTCAAAAGCCTTTGTCCCTTTTAAAGGACCCATGCCAAGTGATCTCTCCCTTTTGCTTCATTTGTTGGTAACATATTCTAGCCTTTTGAACTCCCTCATCCATCATTTTTGCATTATCAAATTCTCAATTTTCCATCATAATGGCAGTAAATTACTAGTGAACTGTTGCACCTTCACCTTCTCTTCATGGATATATGGAACATATCTCAACAGAGAGGTAAACCAAGTTACAAACTCATCCATTGTTAACTGTCCTAACCTCAAGTCATGAAACTCCCTTGCTTTTTCATCATAGAATCGTTTGGTAAGATATTTGTCTTTAAAATGTTTTGGAATTCCATCCAAGTCACATCCTATTCCTCTATTTTCTGGACAGTTTTAATCTTCTCCCACCGCATGGTAGATTTACCCTGTAATTGGTATATTTCCAATCAGGCTTTAATATTTTTACCATACTCGTAGATCTGGAAGTATTTATTCATATTAATCAACTAGGATTCAACTGCTTTCTCAGCCACACCGTCAAAGTTTGGAGGTTTTATTTTCTTGAATTCCCCTTGCAGTTCATTTTTTCCTTTTATTTCTTTTCCTTCAAAGACATTATCAGATCTTCCCTAAGATTCTACATGACCTTCCTTCTGTCTAAATGTATCGATCCCGTTCCCCTTGCTAAAACTTGGGTTGGGCTCCCCATGGTTTTGTTTATCCAATAAGATTTTCAAAACCCTCTCCTGTTCCTGTCTTAATTTTTCATTATCATCCCTCAAGTTACTCATTTCAGCATGCAGTTGTTGAACAACTTCTAGTAGTGCAACATTTGCTTAATGAGACTCTTCTTCCAATTGTATCCACATATTTGGATTGGCCTTGCCACATGATTCCTTTGGCCGAGTTGGGGGTCCAATTCCTCTCCGCATCCCGCTTTTGATTTGTCTTTCCATCTCTCTCTATGCATTAACACAATAATGGTTTCTTATTTTTCCATGATTAGGCACAGTGTTGAAACCTTTGCTCTCATACCACTTATAACATGATTTAACTTCACAAGTCTTTTTTATTTACTCATATAACTATGTTACCATAGATGCATTAGAATCATCTCTTTCAATGAATACAATGTTGCAAGCACATTATTTGTTCATAAATAATTAGTTACATGGGTTACATATTGATCACCCAGAGGTGCTATCAAATCATATTTGTACAGGCCCTTTAATGAGATTAACTATTTTTATTACATAAATTATGATCGTCTAATATAGTCCCATGAGGCCATATAGTCTTTTCTGCACCTCGCTACAATCGATGTTAATGTCCCAAATTTTGTGCTAGGACATTTGTAACACGTTCCATGTTGATGTGATTAAGGTTCGATATAATGGTCACAAAAAAATTTTGGGGCTAATATTGGCACGCGGGCTAATTTCTCATGATTTTTCCAAAAAAAAGTTTGTCAAATCTATTTTTAATAAAAATGATTCACTCAAATTCTACAATATAAAATTATTTTACCTTAAAAAATGCCAACATTATATAAAGGTTGTATATAAAATCATATTGAATTTGAATAATTTTACAAATATATTAATAAACATTTTATAATTTGCATATTAGGGACTAGTGAGATTCACCAATATTTTTAAACTTGAAGATAATTTTCCATCTTTAAAATTGGTGCTAGGACATTTGTAACATGTTCCATGTTGATGTGATTAAGGTTCGATATAATGGTCACAAAAAAATTTAGGGGCTAATTTTGGCACGCGGGCTAATTTCTCATGATTTTTCCAAAAAAAAGTTTGTCAATTCTATTTTTTATAAAAATGATTCATTTTACCTTAAAAATTGCCAACATTATATAAAGGTTGTATATAAAATCATATTGAATTTGAATAATTTTACAAATATATTAATAAACATTTTATAATTTGCATATTAGGGACTAGTGAGATTCACCAACATTTTTAAACTTCAAGATAATTTTCCATCTTTAAAATTGTCTCTTCTACTTGATACAGCTCAATTCATGTAACAGTAGTCTCTTACCCAAAGTATTCGTCATTTTCCTCCTACATAATCCGCTAACATGGTTTGCACAACCACTTTGTGTCTATCCGACTTTACTTACGAGGTAGATTGTTGTAAATCGTTCTGGCAAACGTTGCTAAGGTTATTGTCGTGAGTTTGAGAGCATAACAGAGGTTAACTTATGGTGTTGATCCGTTCTTTTTCGTTCAGGTAATCAGTATTAGGGTTACTATGGAAAATTATGGTTTTGGACTCAACCCGATCATCGTCTTAGGGTTACTATTGAGAATTATGGTTTTGGACTCCACCGGATCATCTTCTCCGGCCCGGAACTGGTAACCCCTATACCCAAGTGGATTCCCTACTACCATGCTTGCAAATGTGGTTAAAAATTGTTTTTGAACTTGTTGGAGTTATATTGACAGGTTTATAATTTCGACTACAATTTGTACAGGTGGGTTCTGAACTCCCTTTTTCATGTTTATATAAATTTATTATTAGTCCATTGGCTCATGAACTAACCATAACTTCGGTTATGTTGTAGGTCAGTTCTCGTGTAGACCCTCTCGGCATTCATCTGTAGTTGCATTCATGTCTAGAATGGAAATTTAATGGACTCAAGCAACTGACCCTAAGCTTTTCTTTCAGGTTATACTTTCATTCTGGTTTTGGGTTTTTTTCTCTTTTGGCATATTGAATCTAGGGTTTTTGTTTTTATGTGCAACATATATCTTATAATTTTGGGGAGGCCGAGGCACGGCCAAAGTCGCAAAATTGATTTTAGAGTGAGATTTTAATGTACATCGAGAGTCGTTAATTAGGTATTGGATTTTCTGGAACAGGAACATTGTTTGAATGTAAACTAATTCATGCTTTTGGTTAATAGCGTAAACATTATTGCAACAAAAGTGACTGTATAATACCACTATCTTTCGTTTAATATAATGATTCTTTATTTTCTGCATTCCAAATATTAATGAGTATGTATATATTTTTGAACTAATGTTGATTAGCCTTTATTCCCATTAGACAAGTCTGCGCAAATTCTTATTTTACCTTGTGTCTTCTTCAATGTTTACAATTGAAAGTCCAAAATATTAATTGGTTGGAATCAAACTTATTCTAGGCACTGTTTAGTTTCGATTTTCTCAAGACTAAATCGGTTCCTACACTACTTAACCAGTTACAATTTTAAGGTAGTTCTACGGGTTTAAGTCTTGCAATTCATATTTCTTAAGTATGAATTACAGTCTCAGTTAATCTGGGAGGATATGATAAAAAAGGAAATTGTAGCACTGGTAATTTAACTGTGAAAATTTACTGAAGGCAGGTTCTGGTTTCCAGGACTTAGTCCCTCAACCTTTGGTGTTATTTTCATTGTTTAGATGTTGGACAGTCTCTGATTGAGTCATAGACTTTTGTGTCCAGACTAACAAACATCCTTTTAGTTAACTACCACAGGTGATAGATAACACAAAAACCCCCTTTCTAAGAAATCATTTCAACAAGTTCATTACCAAAGATTCTAAATAACAAACATGTATACTCTTGTATATTCGAGTGCTAGAATATTCTACAGAAGAATACTATCTTTCCATTACAATAGGATTTCTAGCACTGTAACTTTTAACCACAAAACTCTACATTTCACGCAACAATATTTATATATAATTCTAAGGGTTGTGCACTTTCTTAGCACAATAACAGAAATTATATCAGAACCCAAAACTCAAGAATTTGTTACATCATCTAAGTAAAGAAAATCAATAAAGTTTCAGATCACTTATTTGTTTCTTTGCATTTCCTGTAAAGATCGTTGCACCTTTTCCCCAGACACGCCAAAAATCCAAAAAAAAACAACCAACTCCTTCCTTTCTTCCTTTCTCGAGAGAAAAAGGGAAGTTCCTAACTATTCTCTTATAAAGAGTTTGCAAGTTTTTGAAGGTTCTTGGAATTGGTTTCACTATTCTTGCAATGACTAGCTTGTTTATGCCACTTTATTATATTTTAAATTTTTACATATAAGTGATGTCATTACTATACCTTCCAGAGTCTTATGTTTTTCAGAATAAGTAAACAAAAGGTCACTACCGTAATGTTATGCATCCAGCGGTATATTAAAAAATTATAAATAAATCACAATCTGTCATTCGCATTAAAATTACGGTATTAAAGTGATCTATAATTAATAATTATAAAATATAAATTTAAAATAAAATAAAATACACTAAACAATTTAAATTTATTATTTTAGATTAAAATACAATTTAACATTCTTATTGACCTCTTTTTATACCTTCTCACACAATTACTAGCATATTTATCAAAAATGGAAATTCCAATATAAACCACACAAATATTTCATCCAAAGTGGCTGGCCTTTTAAGTTTTAAATATCAAGTTGATAGCCTAAAAAACGTTTCCAATGGTTTTCGTTACTATGAGAACGATCTCATAGTTATTTAAAATTTTTGCCATGCAAATTACTTTTACGATATAACTTTCGATGACATATCCCTCGATGATGCTCATTGATTTCTTTTTTGTTTTTTTCATGTGACGTATGACATGTGAATTGATTGCATTTTTGTTCTTGGATGTGACATGTGAATCGATTGCAGTAGTTTCACTCACGGTTTAAATCTCTGGAAATGTTAACTATACCTCAAGTAATATGAAATCAAGTCTTATTATCGATTTTTTTTGGAATTTTGATATTTAGAATCAATTTGCATTAATCCCATTAGTGTTATCGACGAAACAAACAATAGTCCCATCTATATTCTCGACTCAGCGAAAACGTCCAGTGTATTTTTTCCTTTCTGTATATGTCACTGCATTTTTATGTTTTACCCTATAAATTAAATAGGGTCTTATATCCAAATTATTTATACCAAACTAAGCATTTATAAATTTAAATTTTAGAAAAATATATATATAATTAATTTTGAAATGTCAATTGAGGTTAGAGTGATAAAATAAATATATGAAAACAAAATAATTTTTACCATTTTATATTTTAGGGTTTTTTCATTTCTCTTTTCATGTTTTTTTTTACTGCATATTTAGAATGGTTTTGTGCCTATTATCAATATTTTTCATGCTCCATAGATTAAAATGATTAATGGATAACTATGAATAATCTAATTATTAATTTTCATTTTTCTCTTTTACAAATTGTCATTGTTTTCTTATTTAAATTTTTTTAGTTTGAACTGATTCATTTCACTTATGGCAACTACATTTACTAATGTAGTTGAGCTAGTGTGATGTAATGTAAAAAAAAAATCATTTTTCCAAAATAAAAATAAAAAATAAAAAATAAAAAACCTTATTTTAAAATAAAAAATCCACATTTTTTTTTATTAATTTTTGTTTAGTAGTTAAGGTAAACTTGACTTGGTTAAATTACTGGTTGTTTTTGAGCTACAAGTTTAGTTTTTTAGCTACTTGTTTTTTACAACCCATGGTATTCATGTGGAATTTAACATATTTAAAGGGGGCAACTTAGCTAGTCTAAATCCATCTAACTTGGGATCTACCAAGCAATGTGGGATCAAATCTCTTGAGATAGAAATATATTAAAATACAAGGTGATCTCAACCCTTAGTAGATTGGAGTTAAGATGGATCTAGGATAGTTTAGAATAGTCCCATATGCTTGATTAATGTTACTATAAAAATCCTATTTTAAATTAGTTATAATGAATTATGGTTAAATTATAGTCAATAATGGCTAATTATAATTTTGTTGTTAATTATTGTTAGTGATATTCAATTATACTCCATTTTAATTAATAATTTATTATTATCATTCTTAATTAATTATGGGTATTTCTCATTCATCATGGTTCATCTTAGATAACTATAGTGAATTTGTTGGAAATTGTAATTACTATGGCATGCAAGAGTTGGCTAAATTTGGAGAGTCAATTAAATCAAGTTTGGTTGATCAATAAAAGAGTTGCAACTCCTGTTATTGTGTGTGTCAAATTGGTATGAGAACAAGGGTACAAAGAGCCAAAAAAGATCACTTCCTTTCCAACAAAATGGTATCAAAGCAAGGGTACAAAGAGCCAACAAAGATCAGTGCATTTCCAACAAAATGGTATCAAAGCAAGGGTACAAAGAGCTAACAATAGTCATCCATGAGAGAGAAGTTTTTCTCTTGATTGAAAGAATATGCATCACATGTAAGTAGTGATCATGGCATTATAACATACGGGATCCTAGAGAGAAACCACGTTAATAAATCAATAACTTAACGCCCTTTGGCATCAGGCGACTTTCTCAAATTTCATGAGTTAGAGCACTCCAAAAAGGCGTTAGCACGTAGCTTAATAATCAAGATTTGTGTGATCAATAGAACAGTAGCACACCGTTTAATAATCAAGTTTTGTGTGATCAATATAAGAGTAGCAACTCATGTTATTGTTGTTTGTGTGAAATTTTATGTTTTCCTCCTCGTTGCCTTTCCAACACAATTCATGTTCAACCATGGTTAGAATGGGGAAACATGGTCAACCAAGATCGCTATGGTAGAACATCGTTAACACTAGTCATGGACAACCATATGGCCAACACAGATCAATGCTTGACCATAATGTCCAACAATACCTAACCATGATAAACTATCTTAAACCATAATTAAACATGGACATAAATGGTTAATTATGACTAAACATAATTAACACACTCATAATATTAATTAATTTATATTCAATAACACAATTCACTAACACCTTTTTTCCATTTTATTTATCAATAAAAATAACAAAATAACTCCCTATTCCCTCACCCCCTTTATATATATATTAATAAAAATAACACCTCTATATAAACTAACCACATTTACTAATATAATTATGATGCATTTAAAATAATTATCATACATTTAAAAAATAGTGCAAAAAGAGGATTCGATTGATGTTAATGCGAAAATCTTGTGATAAACTTACTCGATCACGATATCAGCCATTTGTAATTGATTGCACAATAATACAGCGGACTCGTGATTAGATAAAGAGAACCCTAAAATTGAACCTCCCTATGATATGGCGTGTCAAGTTAATTAACTTTTGTTATGATATACCAGTCTATATAAGCTTGTTTTAATGGTA
The DNA here is from genome assembly GCA_000404065.3 of Pinus taeda. Taxonomy (NCBI): domain Eukaryota; kingdom Viridiplantae; phylum Streptophyta; class Pinopsida; order Pinales; family Pinaceae; genus Pinus; species Pinus taeda. The sequence goes on along the minus strand of APFE031165641.1, from coordinate 11,980 downwards.
TTCGGGCCGTGATCAAACTCCTAAAAGACACACCAAAGTAACACACTATTCACTAACACTTTTTTCCATTTTTTTATATATCAATGAAATAACCAAATAACACCTATCATTATATATAGACTAGTCACATTTATTAATATAATTATGATACATTTAAAAAAAATAGTTCAATATGGAGGATTCGATTGATGTTAATGCGAAAATCTTGTGATAAACTTACTCGATGACGATATCAGCCATTTGAAATTGAGCCTCCCTGGGGCCGTACCAACGGAATAGAAGATTGAAGCCTTCAAAGTACATCGTAATTTCACAGTATCATGTCGAAATAGAACGCCGTCAAACTGAGACGATCAGTAATCGGTTTGACTGCGGACTGGGAAAACGTCTTTGAGAGAGAGCAGTTAATTTTATGAACAAGGTTTTGAAGACATGTATACTAAACTGCTTTTCTAAAAAGATAAAAAAAATAGGAAAGAACGTGAAAATATGAATTCAGCCGTAGGAAAATGAAGGTTCCGCGTCCGCGGTCGTCATTTAAAATACAATTTTGAGTTACACGTTATAGACGACTACAAAGCCATGACAGTTCAAAGAGAACAGCTTCAAGACACACTCGTTCAAACTTCAGAGTATGTTTTAGCATACAATTCGAGGCAAAGGTTCTTCTTAATACCTTACAATTACAATCCTTTCTCATTGCCGGTCACAAGTTGGATTGTCTACTTCCTAATGTCATTAAACTTGGCTCCACTAATTCCAAATTCTTCCTGCTGTGGCGATGCAAAATCATTTGTATGACTGGATGTTCATTCAATCGCCAAATATCATCCTCCCATATAGATCCGTAGGAAGCCTCTGTACTCTTAATATATCCATGCGCTATGTCCGAATACACAATATCGGGCACTGAATCTCGATCATGATAGTTCTGCATCATGATTCCAAATTCATCGGTAGTAATATGGTCTACAAAGAAATCAAGATCTGCGAGAACATCGTCGTGATAGGTGAAGTTTCCTAGATCGGACGTCACCAAGGCCGTCGATTCAGAATTCGCCTCCGCAATTAATTCACCTTGCTTATTTGAGCCCATCTGATTACTGCTGCCCTTTTGATGGGTGGACTCGAAACCATTATCTGTTTCCGCCTTCATCCCAATTTCATCTTCCACAGACTTTATAACCCCATTGAGCATCATCTCGACCTCGACCTCAGTCACAAGATCTGTCTCTTCATTGTTATCAATATTGTCGATCTTCTCCATAGAAGTTATGAGATCACTGTCATAACCCAATGTTCCGCAATTGGTTCGCTTCGCGTCTGGAGAAGCCATTCCACCGTTCGAATATTCATCTCTCGCTCTCTTATTCCGAAAAACTTGTGAGCAAGCGGCCATCCCGGCAAACAAATGTTTCGATTGAAACACAGCAGAAACAAATGTTTTGATTAAAACACAACAAAAACTGCAATAGAGAGCGTTGCTATATCAACGATCCTTCTTCCTTTGGGGATTAGAAAGTTTATGCGAATAGTTGGGTTGTTAGAATTGGAGTTTTCTATAATGCGACTTTTTGGAGATTCCAGTGACGGAATCCGGCGGGAAGAAATGAGGTTAAATCTTGATTTTTAGTAGTTAAAATGGTTTTTTAACTGCATATTTGAATTCAGCGCTCTGAAAAACCCCTGGGAGCCATTGATTGTGCAAAAACTAGCTATCAAACTTGGGATTCCAATGAATTGCTGCCTGACCAGAAAAATCCACCGAAAAGACTTTCAAAAAGTCGCGTTATAGACTACTGCGTTAGAATTTACGTCACCCCAATTCTTTGTCTCTATATATATATAGAGATAGCAGGGAATGGATCAAAAAGAGTCTCGCACGATGCTGTACGCTTCCCAAAGAACACAATCAAACGTGCCGTTTCAAAAAGCACTTCTCCTTTTGTCCGCTACTGAAAAGGCATTGATATTACGTCACCCCAATTCTTTGTCTCTATATATATATAGAGATAGCAGGGAATGGATCAAAAAGAGTCTCGCACGATGCTGTACGCTTCCCAAAGAACACAATCAAACGTGCCGTTTCAAAAAGCACTTCTCCTTTTGTCCGCTACTGAAAAGGCATTGATATTACGTCACCCCAATTCTTTGTCTATATATATATATATATAAATAGCAGGGAATGGATCAAAAAGAGTCTGCACGATGCTGGACGCTTCCCAAAGAACACAATCAAACGTGCCGTTTCAAAAAGCACTTCTCCTTTTGTCCGCTACTGAAAAGGCATTGATAGGACCCACTAAAACCAATCTCGCAGTCGAAGTCATGCTGCCCAACCATGCAAGTTGCCATACAAAATCGAAACAACGTTCTCGATTCCATTCAAATCGACTGAATTTCACATTACTTTGGATCTGATACTTCCAACACGATGCAATAGGCGGTGCCCTTGAATTGGGGATGAAGGCAAGGCTGACTCGATTCGTCTGACATTCTATATATGTATGTAATAAATTATATCGAACCATATGAACGCTAAAAGAATAAATCTTTCCCTTATCGTTATTTGTGACGTGTACGTTAGGATTTTTCTTTTAGCTGAACTTAAGGACATATATGTTAGTATTTTTTTATTACCCTGGTTATATTAATTACCGACAATTTTAATAAATTTTGTAAGACAATGGTGGCATGTCGAATTCTTCGGGCTTCAGCTTTTATATTAATCTTTGAAAACTTGATTAAATTAAAATAGTCCGTCAATATGAAAAAAGTATGCAAAAAAGATAATCATGGGAGAAATAGTTTCAAAAAATTATGGAAAAAGATAAACCTTGTAAAAAGTTATTTGGGAAAATTATTGAAAACCATAGACCTTGGAAAAATATTTTATATTTATTCCCTAAGCGACCTATTTGTTTATGGAAAATATTACTTTAATATAAAATAATTAAACAAAATCAATTAAATCCTTTCTAACATATAATCCGGCACAATAATATAGTCTTTGATTTTGTGTTCACCCACTCAATAAATAAAAAATGTACTTCGTCAGAACCACTCCCAAGTCCCGCCACATGGAGATCGTGCGCACAATACATTGAAATAATCAAATGGACATGCCGTGTCTGCAAACAACCGCTACTGACCCACACTTCGTATCATATTGAAATTTTGATACATTTCTCCTAGGCATGTTATTCGAACCTTTCCACAGGGACACAGTCTTCAGTATGCCATGCGTAGTCATTAAGTTTTATTTTGCTGAGGATTTCCCAAATTTTGTCATTCTTCGATCCCCCTGGCTTGTCCCCATCACAACCACTATTTGTAGGACACATTTGTTGAATAATTACCACCAACTTTACATGAAGAGCGAATCTGATTTCTGTTGTAAACTTAAGAATCGAATATTGGGAGCTTTTCAAATTGACGAATTTCAAGGTTCTATAGGCCCATTGCTGAGCTGACCATTTTCATGCTTCACACAGAGCCGATTTGTTATGTGCAGTATAATCATAAAATTGTTAAAAAACTTACAAAATTCAAATTTGCTGTTAAAAAAAAGTCCCCAACATAAATCAACCGAAAAATATCTCAATAAAAGTCAAAATCGTAGTTAGACCTAAGCCAATTTCTAGTGCAATAATTGAGTAATGGTTAATGCAGACCTTTTAACTCACTGGTTAGGCGTGGATGAATCTGGACACACTGTTGTTTATATTTCAATGGTTAGGCGTGGATGAATCTGGACACACTGTTGTTTATATTTCAACAGTAGCGGAGGCAATGTTACGTAGCACCAGTTTGGATAGTACGATTCATCCACAAATTCGGGAACGTCTCGTCGCACCGCAACCACAAATTGGAATCACTGTTATCAAGAATCCCAAATTTCGTAGGTTACGGTTGCTGTTACAAATTCACACGTATTTTGCACCATTTTAATTTCGTTGTTATCCTTCTGAGTAGTAATAGCACCCACCCAATAATGATTAACCATACTACAGGAACTTATACCACAAAAAAGCAAGTTTTGCAGATGCTGAAAAATTAAAGGAAAGCTAGATAAAGGAAAATAAACTGCCGATAATCTGTGGGGGGGTTTTAAAATGGAGAGAGCTATTGTAGACCGAATAGTGCCGTTGAACAATTTTTGACTACTCACCAACATTGAAGAAACCATTCTAATTGAGGAAACCAGTCTAATGTTCACAAAGAAATGAACCAAGAATCAACCAATATGAAATAAGGAGATAATCAACCAATATGAATAGAACTAAATAATGAGATAATAGTTTGGAAAATTTAGCAGACTTAATCAAACAATTTTGTTCTCATTGGAAATTTGGCTTCTAAGTAGCACATTAGCAGGTTGTTGTTTTTCAATTGGTAAACTTTAGTATTAGAATGTTGTTTGAAGTGTTTGTTTGAAAATAGGAGAATTACAATTGCGGTTGCAATCCCCCTGAGTGTGTTTGCCATTGACATGCAAACTGATGGAAGTTTATAAGAATTGCTTGAAGATTCCAATTCTTGCACCCATGATCTTTTGGAATCCACGAAGATCAACATTGTAGGAGTTGGATGTCACACCAACCACATTAAAAAAAAAAAAAACTAGTACTTTTTTCCAAATTGGAAAAAAACATGAGAAATGGCAATGCCATAAAAATTACGAACTATGCTATACAACCTTAATGCTTCATTTCAAAATTCAAAATTGGTTAGAATGCATTTAATCACTTTAAATATGACACCAATTATGTGTCTAGTATTGAAATAATTCAGAACTTTTGATTCAAGTAACACACGTGCTATGTATTGCATTTAAGATGTCATATTAGATTGAGAAAATGACCATATATATACATGTGCAAGAAGTAAAACCAAACAAATCTATTGAATGAATAATCCAACAGGATCAGCGAATCCTCCAAGGACAAGAAGAAGAAAACATAACGAAAACGCCAGAGGTATATATGAAAAATTGATTAGCTAAGTAGAAATTGATTTTCAAACCCTTATGGTTTATTGTTGACAAAGAATAGAAGCAACAATACAATTGGCATGGGCATGAACTTGCACCCGAAAAGCATCCATGGATATGAGAATAAAGACTCCAAACATTTGCAACAAGAAATTTGTTACTTACACGAAGGCTAGAAATAGAGATGAACAAAATAGTTTGTTTGCAAGTATGGAAAAAAAAATTATGAGGATATAATAAGTAACCTATTTACTTAGCTGAGGCAAGTTGGTTACAAAGACTGAAAACCTTTTATTGGATTCCCATGTATTGCTACCTTCTCAATTGGGGCAAGCACGTTTGGTAACAACATTGTTGTATTGGATGGAATGTTGTATAAAGATATGGGCGTTGCTTCTATGAAGCTGAGGGTTAACAATGAAAGACATTCAAGCAATTGCATTTTTTTTATAAGCTCTCCATTGAATGGACCATTACCTTTTTAGCATTTCTAATCCATGTCTTGTCAACATTGTGAAGGTACAGAATTTGTAATCCAACCATTAGTGTCGAGGTTACCATATATAATGTTGTGAGCCAAGTTTTTTTTATAGTGCAGTCACACAAAAAGGAACAAGAACAAAGCTACTGAAACAATACTAAACAAAAGTAGAAGAGTGCAATTCCAAGACGCATAATCACACGTGTCAACTTAAGAAGTGGGAAAGAAACCATATTTAATTTTAATGTGTTATTTTTTTGGTTTCAAACTGAGAACATATTCAAATGTTTTTTTGTAGCATCTATTGGAGCATGTATAAGATGAAATCTTGGAAATAATTAATTGACATGAGGGAATTCAAGTGTTTGAAAGGTTGCAATGTTCAATGAAACAAATCAACATACATTTGTAGGAGGGTTGAAGATGCTTTCATCTTGCATGAATAATATTGAAGAGGTAAATCTTATAAAAAAAAATTAGGAATGTAAATGGTTGCATGTTGCATTAATAATGAAATAGCAAGAAACAAGGGGAAGGTTGTCATTAGAAGCAAAACACAGGGAAATTTCATTTGCATAGTCATTTCATGGATATTTAACAAAACCTAAAAATGGTTGTGATATGTAAGAAACACAACCATGGTGTTTCGAAAGGTTGCAAATGTAAGTACACATACTTATTTTGCCAGCATATCCATGCAACAATTGGTTTTTCAAGAAAGAGTAAACATGTGCATAGAAACCTCTTAATGACCATTTAAAATGAAATGTACACTAGAAGATGTTCATTGGAAATGCATTTAAATTGATGGGTGGACAAAACATTGTTGGGCAGTATGGGTTACTCCATATTAATTTGAGGAATTTAATTGTTGGTTATCTTTTCCATATAAAGTTTCAGACTATAATTGTTGGATATATATGACATGAAAAACGAGACAAAAATATTCTACTTAATAATGGAAAATTTGGTTGGAAAATAAACTGGGAAATAGGGAAAGTAGGACGTACGAATGTGATGCAAGGATGGTACAGTTCTATAAGGATTACTATAGAGTGAGTAAAAGTTGATGAAAAACATGTATTATTTACCATAAAAGTACAAGTATGTAGCAGAGTAGTGAAAAAAGAGTGTAGTCCTTCAACCAAAGTGCATGTTTATTTTGACTATTTTGTCTGTAGGGAAAATGCCTAGTCGTAAATATAAGGTGATGTGTGGAATTTACAACACCATTTGACATTTAGACTTGGGATGTGATCGGGGTAATATATGTAAAGTTGTCCATTTGCATCCCTTTCGTGTACATGATTGAGTACATGCATGAAATATTTAATCCTTTTAAGTAGTTGGAGAGTTGGGCACAACCGGTACAGTGGTACAGTGTGAGAGCATAGGAACCAGGCTCGTATATCCAAAAGAGAAGCCTCTTGTTCATGTATCTGATGGAAAAATGTGTAGAGCTGAGAAAGATATTGTGGATCCATCTATTTCTGCAAACAAGGGGAAAGTGGGTAAGTGAACATGTATAAATTAATTAATTGAAAGAACAAGAATAGAAGAAAAAAATATGACTAACGTTTTGAAATTAAAACTAGTAGAAATAGAATATATAAAAAAAAATTACAAATTTGAAGGTGTTAACATGAGAGAATAGATGAAGCATTTGAAAGTGGAATGCAAACAAAGGAAAGTAACCAAGAAAATAAGGTCTTCAAGTAGGTTGATTAAAAGATTTGGAGGCAAGATACACTTCTTCCTTTTTCCAATGAAAGATGTATGAATTTTCTTGCATTCGTGCATAATGGGTGACGGAGAAATTTGGACACATGCAAAGATCATTCAATGATCTAACTCTAGAGATGGATGTGAATGTAAGCCCCTGACAATCAATGTTGCCAATGTCAATTGTCACCTTTGTTGTGCATGAAATTGATCACAAAAAATGAGGGGAGTTATGGAGGGAGGGAATGAGTTGTGTAATGAATAGCGACAACTTTCCCGAGAGAACCATTCACGAGGCTTACTTCAACCCACAAGTTGCTTGTTAGAATGACATGTTGACTAATGCAGAGAAGCACTTGTGCAGCAAGTTGTTCATCTTCTTGGTTGGAGGAGGGGATTTGATTTCTTTTCTTAGCACAACAACGTGCAATATGAAGGTTCAATTTCTTGAGCATGCTTTTATTGTGTAATGCAACAGATTCATTAGTTGCATAGTGGTGCATATAATTGGTGAATGTTGCCATGTCATCTTCTGTAAGTTTGGATTTTGAGCGTGTCATTAAAAGGTTCCAATCATCCAATGTGGGGGTTGCATTGCGAAGGTTGGAAAGGAGCTCATGGAATAAAACCTGAGGAGGATCTGCAACTTGTTACCAGAATATTTTGGAAAGCATAACAACAATATTGAAGCTCTGTCAAAGAGCATTTCCATGGGACATGCCTACATACATTGGTGTATCTTTAACAAGTGCCAATTGGGCAAGGTCCCCCACTAGGATTATAGAGTGACCACCAAATGGAGTGTTTTTATTGGATGGGAAGGCCTCTCGTAAAAGTTCACCAATTTGAGCAAGCACTGGACCAATGAAGCTCATTTCATCAATGAGAATGTATTTGACATGATGGACTTGTTCTTGATGGTTTAGGAGGAATTAACCTTCTAGAGGGTGCATAGATGAGACAAGGAGTGGAGGCCAGAGTGTATGATCAAAGCATTGATGTGGAATGTAGCAACACCGGTCAGAGAAAGTAAGAGTAGTGGGGTTTCCCCATTAACAGAGTTGGATAGGAAGGTATTTTTGAAGGAATCAATTAGGAAAGATTTGTTAGTGCTAGCAATGCCTTGGATGAGCATCCTTGATGGTGTGGTGGTACCACTATTGGAGATGTGGGAAACAATGATATTGAATGCCATGAGATGACTTGGGGACAAGGAGGAAAGGGAATGTGGATTTGGAGAGGGAATTTGGTGGAGTGTTGTGGAAGAGTGGTTGAATTATATGAAGGAAAGGGTTGTTTCTTGCAAGTGTGAAGGGATAAGAGAGTGGTACCAATTATGGTTTGCATCGAAGTCACAATGGACAAGCATGTCAATCTCATCAAGGAGGATGTTGTTACCTACGTGGAGTTGAGAGAGGAATTTCCATTCTTCCATGTCTATGCTGAGGGGGGGTGCATTGCAGCATGGGAGGGATCGTCAGAGTCGTACATGGGTGGTTCCAAAGGAGCTCAGTGAACATGCCATGCTTGATATGGGTTGGAAATTTTTTCCCAGTGAGAAACAATTACCTTGTCAGCTTCCCCAATGTTAATAAGCAATCTATGAAAAGGGCAGTATAAGAGTAGTTCACTCCTCAAAAGAATACATATGATGTTGAATCTTTATCTAGGACTCCAACATACCAAGGAATGACAAACACAGTCTTGGGATGGAAAATGATCTTCCAAGGTTGTTAGGTCCCTATACTACTAGTGTAACCCCTTATTGTTATTAGTACAACCCCTGATCCAGGTGGATATTGGTGGCCACCTACCAAGTCCACCTGGACCCCCACCTCAACATTTTCAGTTTCCTTAATTATAGCGCAGTTTACTATTTTTAGCAGTT
>APFE031165630.1:0-30785 GCA_000404065.3 Pinus taeda | reverse complement strand
ATTTCGACCAAATTCCTTGTTTCACACATCGGGGCAAGTTTCACTCAAATGATGTTTCAGAGCAGTTAAAGATGAATTTTGGAAAACTGAGAGAGTTTTTTGTCCACCACATGCCAAGGAAGAAAACCCTCCTTCACTTTTTACACAGGTGCCATGGTTTGAGAGAAATGTCAAAAATATCGTCGAGAACGAAGGTGCTCCAAGGACGGTTGGCCAAAACACAAAAACGAAAGAAAACGCCCGATCCACTCCAAATTTTGGCCAAAGCCTCTTTGGCTGAGCATGGTACTTGATTGGGGACTCCTAGCCCAAATTTCAAGAAATTTGGAGAAAATTTTGTCATTTGTGAATTTTTTGTGCCATTTACAGGTTTTTCCCGTGTCATGTCCGCGTCCCGAGCGCGGATGTTTTGAAGGACTGCTCGGAATTTTGAAAACTTGGCATTTTTGGAAAGGGCATGCAAAGAGAAAAATTACCAATACTTGGGAGAAGCTTGATTTTGAGGTTTGAGCCTCCAAAAGCTCAAAATACATCAAAAAAATGACTTTCTGCCCACTTTTTGAGTTGCAGAAAGTGACCTTGGGCGAAATGGTTTTTGAGGGGGCAAAACAACTCCAAATTCAGAAATTCCACTTAGGATGGAAAGTAGATAGACCAAGCTTTCCAATGAACCATCTTGAACCTGAGTTGGACCAGTGGAACCCACTCAAAAGTTGCTGCAAAGGTGCGCGGACGTGAGAGCCAGTGGGCGCGGATGTGAGAGCTAACTTTGCCAAAATCGACTTTTTTGGTCAAAAAACACTGTTTTGACTATGGTTGATTATTTTTACTTGTAGATGATGGATAAATGTAATATTTTCATGGCACTTTGATAGGTTTTACCTCTCTTTACTCTTCTAGAAGCTTCCTTGATGTAAAAAGTGAATAATTAATGCATGAATCAGTTAGCTAAGTAATAGAGGCAAGTTGTTGAGCTGCCTATTATCTAGTGCTTAGTTTGGAATTAGTTCAAACTGTTCCTAGAAGGATGAGCTCGACCCCTAGAGGCAAGGGAAGAGGTTAGCTTGCCTATATTATGTGTTTTCTTAGTCATTTTGAGAGGTTGGAAGGTTGGACTATTGAGGGAGAAAGTTTTCATTGTATATTGTACATCTATCTTTGCAATTTCAAGAGGAAGAAGGCCAGGGTTTTGCAGACATCCTTGTGGATTTGTGTTGATGGTGTGTTCTCTACATGTTCTTGTAAGTCTGTTTATGTATTCCACATCTCTCTTTTGCTTCTATTTGGACAGATGAATTGGTAAAGTTTGAATTCATGCTTTGACATGCTCAGCTTTTTAGTTTGTTCAAAATTTATGTTTTCTACTGTCTAGAGAGGATTCAAATGGTTGTTTGCCCTATTTAGCTCCTTCTCTATCATCCCTGATCATCCATCTCAGATTAAGGCATCAGCGCTCACTCCTACCTTGCCCCAAAGATCCCCCTGCAAAAACTGTGCTCAATCCCCGCACCCTGAATTTCACTCCCTCCAATTGCCAACAAAAAACCAAAAATCTTTAAATCAACCCCCCTTATCAATTTACTAGCCTAATATCTTTGATCCTAATTGGTCAGCTTATCATATTGAAAGATCTACCGAGTTTGACCCGAGAGAGCCTTCTCATACCTCGTAGGGCTAGCTACGAGGTGAAATGGTTTGATGTAGCTTTGAGGTTTGTCTATCTCAGCCTAGGTGAAATCTCAAGTGCTAACAGGTTGTAGAAGCTACAGGAAGCTACAAGCTATATAATCTAAAAGAAGCTAAAGGGCACAAAAAAATATAGGAAGCTACCCAAGGATATAGTTTCACTACCAAAATCACTCCCAAGATCCCTTGCATGTGATACATAGGTTGGTGCTCTAAAAATTCCCCTTAATATTCTTGAAATAATGTTGTTTAAGGAGGCATAGTTTTTTTATGTGTTTAATTAGGACACCAGTACAATTTTGATAATCTTCTCATATCTAAGATGTGAAGTAGAATAAAGGAAGGGTTCACTAGCTTTTTTCATAATTTGTTCTTGGTCTAAGAGCAATAATAAGTAAAATTATGCTAATTTTCCCATTCAAAAAAAAAACAAAGAACCCTATTACCATAGGAAACCATGTCTCCTTTAGCAAAATAGACATGACATTTTTCTCATCTACCCACAAAAAGAATTGATAACCTAACCAATTGAAGAGAGGACCTCTGAAATTGAACTCCAAAACATGTTTGGAGGAGTTTCTTAAGATAAAATGGAGGGAAGATAGTAGGGAACCTACCGATATTATTAGAATACACCAACTCCCTAAGGTTGTCACCATACTAGAGAATTTTCAGTGGTTGGGATTATTTATGAAACTTAGAGGATTTTATGATGAGGTAACTGTGGAGTTTGTAATGAAAATAAAAAATATGAAATGAAAAAAACTTTTCAGTACAATCAAATGGTTGTTGATTTATATCAATGAGGATTCCATAAGTAGAATTAAAACTCTCCCTAAGGAGATGCATAGGAACAAGGAAAGGTAGGAAGCCATCATTGCTAAGAAGGATTTTTTTTTACCAAATGAATATCTTGATGAAGATACGAATCAGATAAGGAGAGAAATTTTATATAGGCCTTAGGATGAAATAGCTTACCACATTCTTAAGTATATTTCCTACGAGGGAAAATTAAGTATATCTTATGCCTACCAGTTCAAATTTTTGTACCATCTAAGGTTTCAAGCCCACCTTCTATTCAATGAGCTACTGAGTATTCCATTTTTCATCTTGCAGTCCTTAAAAGATATGAGTTTCAAGTTAAAATAGGGAAAACACAACTTCCTATCCCATCCTACCCCGATCAAGTTAATTTTCACAAATGCACTAGAGGACTTGTATCATCATATTCCTTAGGTCGACTTTGTGGACATGGACATATAAAAAATTTAGAGGCCCAATTCGAGCTTAGTAAACCAATGGAGATCACATCCAAGAAGAGAAAATAGAAGGAAATATCCATACCTTCACATAAGAAGAATAAAAACACCCTAGAGGAAGAAAAAAATGAAATTGATGTTGCTTTGGCAAGCCTAAGCACCCCTACCAATCCCAAAGGAGTAGGCCTACCCAACATATTGTCTATACAAGAAGAAAGTGTACCAAAATTAGGTTCATTGGGTAACCAAAACCACCCTCTATTACTCCCATCACAATTGAAAAAAAATCCTACTATTGAAGGAAAGGAGCTACGAGAGGAAAATATACAACAATTAGCAAAGCTACAGGCACAAGAAATATATGTACAACAGGGCATAATGTTAGTGTTTCCTAAGGTAATCGGGTAGCCAGTACAACTAGAGGAATAGATGGTCTATCTACATGAGTATATTGTATAGCTATAAGAACATCTTGTAGAGCTATAGGATATAGAGAATGCTACAAAACATTCTACTCCAAGGAAGCCACTTTCCTTCTTCTCCTAGCCACTAAGGGTTCACCCCCTATTGCAAGGACATCAAGGAGGATGCTCCAAACACATTTGGTGCCCCATTTGATGATCAAAGTAGATAACGAAAAGGTGGAAACACATAAATGGAAAAGGATATCACGGGATAAAGGGATGCATGACATTCTCAAAATTAAAGATGAAGTAAACAACATGAGGGAGGAAATGGCCCTCTTAATAATAGACTAGGCAAACAAAAGAGAGAAAATTGAAAGAGAAAACCAATAGTTAAGGAACCAATTACATCAAAAAAATAATAATTTTTGAAGGAAATGGATGCCCAAATTCCAGAAATGGAGACATCCTTAGGGACTATGGCACACCTCTCTTTGGAAGTTGTCAATATTAGGAAACCTTCATGGGCTTGTTCATTGTTCCTAAAGGAACAGTTGTGTAGGTTACAAATAATCCAGATAACACAAAATAGAACAATCCAACTTCAAGAAATTAAATATTTCATAGATTTTTTCCTAGGAGGTATCATGGAAGATACAACTAAGATTATTGAATTTTACATCCAAAACCTTGTACTTACTGGCGTGTCCATTTGAGATACCAAACCATACCTAGGGGATGCACAACTACTAGCACTAACATTCTGATTGAAACATGAATAAATCAGGGCAGAGTAATTGAATAGAACATTCGATGGGGAACTAAAAGAGCAACTATGGATCATACTTGAGCCTCCCTTCCCCTCCATACTCACAAAAACCCATGTTATCCTTACAAAGTAACCTAAAATAGAAGATATTTGGAAGAAGAGAGGGGTAGAAGTTATCCTCCATTTTGAGGACAATTTCAAATTACTGGGGTAATAAAGCTCATAGGATTTTCAAATAATATGGAAAGGGTTGTCCCATAACATTAAGATGAGGGAGTATCACTCTCCTAATCGATTGCAATCAACACTAGAAATGACTCCTTTGTATAAGAGAATCATCAAAATACTTGGAGTTTAGTGGATAAGTCTTAGTTTCAATCCATATTTACTGTTAGGGCACCATAAACACAAAAAATAGGAATAAGAGTCTTGAGAATGGAATTATATAGAAGAGAACACGATATTTTACACAAAAAGGGTAACCACAACTACCTCAACTTGGGACATCAAGCAAGTCATCAGGGAAATGAATGAAAAAGATCAAAGAAGAGAAGAATATTAAGTTTCTCAAGGGTGAGTGACCATTATAGTAGATGGGTATGATGGGCCTCCAAAATACATAAATTATAAAACCCATCAACCCGCTTCTAAGCACATATACCTGTAGTTGAACCCACCTTTTGCACCTAATGATATACTTTCCTGACTTAATGGGTTCTTAGAAAATTTCAATGTGGTTTTCATATTTTATGTGCTTTAACATGTTTATTGTGCATGATTTGAAGAGATATTGAGAAAATTCCAAGAGATCCAACACTGAAGATGTTTTTGGAACTTGTTTCTTGCTTTAGGAAGGCCTAAACTTGGATGTCTCAAGGAATGTAGTTCACCCTCCTATTGTTCCAAGGTGGACTGGGAACAAGATCCCCTTTTCTAATATTTTCTAAAGGGAATGTATCGCTCTTCTCAAGGATGTTGCTTCCCACTTCATGTATACATAATAAGATCGAATTATCCCAATAGGAGATAGGGATAAAATGGAAATGTAGATATAAATATTAGCCCTTTTTTATTCTCAAGAAAAAATTGTATTCTTGTGATGTAAGAATAGTTTTTCAATTAATGGAAGCTGTGTTTTATTCCATATCTTAGCTTGATTATACTTTAATGAATCTAAGCATCCTTGTGATGGGCCTACCCCAGGAGATTCAAAGCTATCCTATACTTTTGTTAGTGTTACGCTTTGCAATTGTTCATTTTCTAGCTTTTCTGAAGGTTATGTTTTTCATGGTTCTTGTGCATGGTTCAATAGAAGATTCTTTGAACAATTCCTTCTATAGGTTATTTACACAGTTGTTAGAGATTGTATCAATTACTAATGCAATTTCAAGTCTTCATTCATTTCACTTCGCTTACTTTTATAGAGTTTGTTGTTCACTAGTTTGTTGTCTACCTAGTTTTAAAACTATAGGAAACACAAAAAGATTGATTTCATAAGGATAAGCTTGAATCAGGTTTCATTTAGCTTTGATCAGTTGAATTTTATCATTTCCTAATGTTTCCATATATTTTCATCATCTTAGGCTCACATTCTATCTGGTTTTCATGCTTGTTGGAATGTCTCTTGTAGAAAAACAAGGACTCATGTAACAACATGTAACCAACCCTTTTTTCTCTCTCATACTCACAATAAACACATGGTTTGACCTCTTTGATGTATTACAACACCTCTAGGATGTTGATAATGAAACATGTAAGTATAGACCTCATAGATGCCTTTGTCAATTTATTTCTGAATATTGTGTTTTTCTCAAATCAGGGTTTTGACTCTCAATATTTTAGTTTAGCAAGTGTGTTTTTCCATTTATTGTAGAAAACATAAGAGTATGTTCCATTCATCAAGTGTTCTTTCTTTCATTGTAATTATCATAGATGTGGGTGTCACTTACTTTTCTACAAATCTATTTTCCATGTAGAATAGCTTAGTTATCTTGGTCTATGTGCATCTAACATTCATTTCAAATACTTCCCAACTACATAAATATAAACAAGAGAAGAAGATAGAGATTGTTGCACATAAAGTGCCAACCCATCTTATTTTTGTATGAACCCTCTTATAGTTGAGTCCCTTGGGAGTTTCAAAATTGTTGTTGCAATACTAGGGGGCATCACATATCATCAAAATTTTCCAATAATCATCAATGAAAAAATGTCTATCCACATAAATAATGCCTTCTCGTGAAGTTCTACCAACGCCAAGAAAATAGAACCATCCACATCAAAAAAATTATCTAATAGTGCAATATACTTAATGCTCCATAGCCAAAATTAGGAATCAAGAGAAAATTTCAAAATGTTAAGACCTATTAAGGGATTTCTTCCCTAATCCAACCATTTGAAAATGAGAGGAATTACACCTCTATTTATAGAAGAGGTGCTCAATTTTCTTTAAATTAAAATGTTATTTTTCTAGCCTTAAAACCCTTATATCCTATGTATGGGGAAAATTCCCTCTTCAATTATAAATTATTCTAAATTACACAAAGAATGGGAATTCATGTCACACGTACAAAGATCAGGGGGCATGAGCCCTCAAAAGTTTCTCATATCCAACAAATGAGGGGGAAAAGGAGGTCTTGATGTATCATCCAGACTCCAATGACCCTTCAACATGTAAATAATTTTCATTCAATCCTCAGACCTGCCATGGAACCTTCCAAAGTGGGAACAAAATCCCCTTAGGCTACGACCCATCCTCTAAATATGACTTTGAAACACCACAATGGCCTCCAAAGGCCCTACACATGTGAAAACATGTGTTCCAATGGTGATACACCTCCATTAATAGGGGGTTATCCCACCATATCACTTATCCATATGTAAATTTTTCTTCAAAGACCTCCCGAAAAATTTATGCAAGTATAGATGCATGGGGATTTGAGATTTTAGTGCACATAATTATCATTCACTCCATCCAAAAAAATGGGTCTTTGATGTTGGAAAATGTAACCAGTATCAGCCTTCATAATTGTCATTTAACTCATGTAATGATGTAATTTTATGCACTTTTCAAAAGAAGAAATAAAAATTATGTAAATATCAAAAGAAAAATATTTTTGAAAAGCCTGGGCTTCATCCTCAAGTCATTTTTAATTAGGTCAAACATCCATTTAACTCTCCTAGGGTTTACATGAATCAAAGTGTCCTTGTGATATTGTAAAAGACCATGTTTGTAAATTTTATAAAAGAGAGAAATATTATTTTTTATTTTCGAAATGTCTAGAAGGCTCCCAAGACCAAGTCATCAAACCTATGTGAATTCAACCTAGAGAGGGCTAATGAAGCCTCTTGGAAGGCTATAAAAGGATGGAACTTCGACCTATGGGGAAAAACGTCAAGTACATTAACTCTTGTGTTTCGTTTGTGGTTAGGAAAGAAGAGAAAAGATTAGTAAAGTGCTAGATCAAGCCTAGAGAAGAAGGAGAAATACCTCAAATCAATTCGATAGTCTGAGAGTTTCCTTTTACTGTTCACACATGTGAGAAACCTAGGGTTTCTAAGGTTACCTCAAGTTTGAAAATGCAGAAGATGTTGCAAGTTGTTTTAGTAAGGATGAAATGCTAAAAGAGCCATCATCTTGAAAGGATTTTTCTTCGCAGCCCTTGGAGACTTTGTCTTGCAGAGAGAAGGAATATTGGTTGGATGGCTTGGTTCTTGGTGGTAGACGTGGTCTTGGTTTTTGTCTTGGAAGTCTCCTTTAAATTGATTCTATAAGAACAGAAGTAGCTTTTTGGGTTTTTACCCTTGGAAGGGTCTTTTCTTGGCTAGGAGCCTATCTTTGGTGTTCATCTCCTTGTGATTGTGATATTCATTATTTGGTAATTGTCTTGATGATAAGAACATCATAATAAGAATAAGCAATAAGAACATCACAAGGAATTTTCTAGTAATTAAAATTCAAACTAAAAGTTATACTCATGTTGCTCCAATCGATTTTCCAATATGGTATCAGAGCTAAGGTCAAAGTCTATGGTAGCATGAAGATCACTTGTATTTCTCCAAGGTTGATACATCTTTGAAGTGTTCACATTGAAGCAAAAGGGACTATTTACATTTTTCTTGAAGGATGAGTTAGTTATATGAAGAGTCAAGCAAGAGAGGGATATTTTTGGGCTATCATTGTACAATATTTCAGTAATTCAAACCTCTTAAATAATAACGCAGTCCTAGGCTAAGGGATCAAGGGTTTGAAGGTGTTTATAAGAGATTAATTTCACACTTCAAAAAATCAACTCATATCTAATGTAGGTTTGAGAGGTAAGACAGGAATCTTATACGAGGTCGAGGGTCCTATAACCCTCTATAAAGAAGACTGAGACCTTTAACCTCATCCTAAATAGTCTAAATAAATATTATCAGTGGGGTAATGGTCCATTGAAGGTAAGAACCCAAAATAAGTATTAAGATCACAGTCAAAGAAGTATCTTAGGCCTATCTATGAGGTATTTTCAGTGTTTGTCAAAGCCCTAATCAAAGAGTCGAAGTTACCATATAATCTCTATAAATTTTGATACCTATAAAAATCGATTTTAATCCAGGGCTAGAAGTAGCCCTAAAGTCCTTAAAAGTGTGGAATCTTGAAGAGAACTCAAGTCTGCATCTTTTGAAGAAGTGTTAGACCTATTTTAAAGGATCATTTTATACTTACTGGAAGCCCTAGTTTGAGGGTCAAGGTTGTAGAATGATAGCACTCCAGATCTATCATCAAAGGAATCAAAGTAAATGAGGATAATGGTATCCCATTAAAAGTTTGTTTGAAGCAAGAAATAAGTAACAAAAATCCATTTTGAGGACATCTATAGCATACCCTAACTAGAAGATATCAGGAGTAGCAACGAGTCACCTTGAGAAAAGCATCTTGACTTGGAATTTTTTTGGAAGCTTCTCTTGAAGGTAGTTTTGAAGGAAGTATCAAACATCTTGTGGAAAAATCCTTGAAGGCATCATAAAAATTAAAGTATTGTTTTTATCTTTATGTCTCAGTCATATTTGTTCTTCAAGGAGAGAAATAAGCTCGATGGCACATCTAACTTCCAAGCATGGAAGAAGAAGATAGACCTCATTCTCATAGAGAATGATATCATGGGAAAGTTTGTAGAACCAAATAAGAGAAATACCCAAGCTTGATCAAATACTTCAAGGATGAATCAAAAGCACAAAGCATCTTTGTTGAATCAATTAAGGATAACCTCATTCCATGTGTGGAAAATTTGGATAAAAATAAATATATCTATGATAGATTGACAAAGTTGTGTGTAGTGACTATCTCAGGATAGAAGATATCATTGAGAAGTCATTTGGACAAAACAAGGGTATCATTTGATGAAGTCAATTCTTCATACTTGGTGAATCAGTTGCATGCTCTTGGTGAATTGGTTTCAAATACATAACTAACAACTTGCATTATTAATGCACTGCCTCCATAATTGAATTCATTTCTGACCAGCATGTACTTGATAAAAGGAACTAGATGATTGGATGAAGAATGAGGTATGCATGTTTTATATTCTTCTTTAGTTGATATGTGTTTTCTAATTATTGTTGGAAGAGCAGATTGTAGGAATATGCTTGATTGCATGAGCATGATATGTTTTGAGTAAAGGTTTGGACTCTTCTGGTTGAAGACATGATGAGCATCCTATATGGTCTCTTAAAGCATGAAATTCTTCTAATCCCGTAAAGGAGTTTTAGAAACACTTCTAGATTGACTCTGTTTGACTAATGATTTAATGACTAGAAGTATGGATAAATACTCTAGCATGAATATGGGTTGTGATGAAGGATGTTGATGAAAGAAAGACATGGCATCTTAACAAGAATTTATCATGACTCAGTAACTCTGATATTGATTTGGCATTAATGATTCGATATGACTCTACTACCCAGAACAACATGTTTTAGGAATTCATGAGACAATTAAGAACTGTCAGGTTGCTACTCAATTCTATGCTTTCATAGATTAAGTGGATGACTTTGGCATATGGTCCAAAGGATTGTATACATCACACTAACATAAAATGTATCAGGACAAACGATAGCTCAATGGTCATGTTTTGGGATATCACTTTCTCGATGTTTAGAGGGAGCTATGTCTAAGCTCTAAATTGACTAGTTTGAAAAGATATAGCTAATAATCATTGATGATATGCAAAGTGGTGGTATGCATCCTATCTTATAGAAAAATTGTGAAAGAAGATGGCTCTGTGATGTTCAAAAAGGGTCAAAGTTCACTCAGGATCTGATGATGCAAAAGGAGGAGCCCTGGTATCTATTTCTATTATAATCTCCATGAAAGAATAGGTAGTTGATCATAGACACATTTCCCTAGTTGAGAGGGAGTTTGGATAAATTCCATTTGTGTGGGGGGAAATGAGTTTGTCCTCCCTGGTTGAGAGCAAGTGATGATGAACCTATTTCTCTATTTCATGTGTCATGCACTAGGCCAGGACTAATAGGCATATGTCTAGTGAAGGCCATGGAGAGAGAATGGGGTCTAGAGGATTAAGTAAGCATCAAATATTGGTACTCCTTGAGGATCTAGAATCCAAGATAAGAGGTGGTCTTGTGGATTGACATCTTTTAAAGATTGGACAGGGTATACAAGACAAGAGTGGTCGAAGAGGATCGATATTCTTTGAGGATTAGGAATCCAAGACAATAATGGTCCTAGAAGGACATACCTTATGAACATCAGCATGGGGTATGTTCCTTGAGAGGTAGTGTGGTGTCCCATGTAAAGCCTCTCGGCATTGTGCTCTGATTTTATACATAAAGTATGTTAGCCAAGTCCTTTCTATGTTGACAATTTTGGTTATGATGATATGATGTTGATGCTTAGAAGATAGCTTACCAATATAACTCTTCATATGAGAAATTTTGAAATTGAGTATTGTCCTTGTATTGGTTGGAAAATTACGAATATCTCCCTATTTATGATGGAGTGTTGGAAAATGTAACTAGAATCAGTCTTCATAATTGTAATTTGACTCATGCAATGATGTAATTTTATGTACTTGCAAAAATAAGAAATTAAAATGATGTAAAGGTCAAAAGAAAATTATTTTTGAAAAGCATGGGTTTCATTCTCAAGTCATTTGTCATTTGGTCAAGCATCCATTGAATGTTCCTAGGATTTACTTGAGTCAAAGTGTCCTTGTCATACTGTAAAATACCCTTTTGGGCACTCATATAAGAAAGAGAAAAATTATTTTGTATTTTCGAAATGTCTAGAAGGCTCCCAAGACCAAACTGGCTAGCCTATGTGAACTTGCCTAGAGAGGACTAATGGAGCCTACTACAAGGCTATAAAAGGATGGAACATCAAACTATGAGGACACACATCAAGTGCATTACATCTTATCATTTCTCTATGGTTGGGAAAGAAGAGTGAAGGTCATAGAGGGATAAATCAAGCCTAGCGAAGAAGGAGAAATACCTCAAATAAATTCGGAAGTCTAAAATTTTCCCTCTATTATTCACATGTGTGAGAACTATAGATTTTTTTGGGTTACCTCATGTTTGAAATTGCATAATCTATTGTTGACTATTTTAGTAAGGATGAAAGGCTAGAAGAGTCATCATCTTGAAAGGATTTTGCTTCACTACCCTTAAAGACTATTGAGTAATCTATACGATAATTATTAGAGCGATTTCTCTTTTGTTGATAACTTCTTGAAATTTATTTTTACTTTTCCCTAATTATTAGCTTCTTTAATTATTATCATGTTTGTATATCATCAAAAAACTACCAAAAACAAGAAGAACAAAACCACAGAATATAACCTGCAAGCCAGGGCCAAAACCTCTCCACTTGATAGGAAAACTCACAAATCTCTTATCTTCCTTGTAGTTTCTTAAATTGATGAATTCCAAGACCCCTGGACCAATATCAATACCATCCAGGACCAAGCCCAACCCTTCTTGATGATGTGCTTTCCTTTTCCAAGTCAAACCCAGTCAAATCTCTTTCAGTAGCACAACTTCAATCGCTAGCTGCAAAATTTTGGGCTTCAATGCAAACCTGAAATTTTCGACCCTCTTCTAGTTCCTCCTACCACACTTATGAGCTTATTTTAGCCTCCCAAGGCTTCCTTAAACCTTCGCTTTGCTTTCTCTTCCTTCTATAGCTTGAGGATGGATTCTTGTGACCTTCTTTCCCTTCCTTCTTCAATATCGAACCTATAGAATAAAACCCTAGATCAGCTATAAAACCCTAGCCTTCCTTCACACATGTGAGAAAAAAATATCCCAAAGAAAAGTCTCCTTTGTCATCTCCCTTATTTTTTTCCTTCTTCTTCTTTCTTCTTCGCTTGAACGAGTGAGTGATATATGTTATCCAAGGAGGTCAAGTTTCCTCCTTTATATAGGCTTCTCAAGGTGGACATTGCTCCTCAAATTAGGAGGACTTGCCAGTTGCTAGGGCAACTTCACATTGAAGTGTATTTTGACACTTTTAAGGAAAAAAATAAAATCTTTACAATTTACAATGTGCCCGATGGGGTCTTCAAATTATGACAATGACTCTTTTGACTTATTGACCTAGGACCAACCCTAGAAGCACTCAATGGGTGCTTGACGTATAAAATAAAATAACTTGAGCATGAAATCCATGCTGCAAAAATAATAATAATAATTTTATTTCATTCTACAATTTACAAGAATCAAAATTACATTTCATATTTATGAACATCGAACCTAGTTACACATTTTTCAACACTCCCTCTTAACTAGGGAGGTATTCATTAATGGTGCATGGACATTCTCAATCTGAAGAGATCTCATAAGAAGGATTGGATTGGTAACCCATCTATTTAGCATCATAACAACCAAAATTTTCATATATCAAGGCCTTGACTAAGAACTTTATGTCTCCACAAGATCAGAGCACAATGTTGTCAAAGCCAATGATATATAGACACCATCATTGTTGTATCTCAAGTTACATACCCCACCCGGGTGTTCATGGAGTATGACCTTCTTTGGACTACTCCTATCTTTGATAGCTAGTACTCAAAGAATATTGTTCCATGACTAATCTTATATTGGATTCCCTACCACATCCTCAAAGAGTATCAAATGTCAAATATTTACCTAATCATCCATTTTTTCTTCCCAAGTGAAGACAAGAATGATGTGCTTATCTATCATTTTCAATTAGGGAGGATACATCAACTAAACCAAGCTCGTCTCTCAAATATACAAGCTTATAATTAGGAATATATTTTATCAATATGGCAGTTACATACTCATCGGTGGAGATATCTTGTAGCTATAATACACCATATTGTACTAGTGTCTAAATGCAGTGATACTTGTTGTTGATATGCTTTGTCTTTCCTTGAAATACTGGGTCTTCAGACAATCATATACAATTGGTGTTATCACAATGTGTCATTGTAGGGTCCATTGGTCCTTCAAATAGGTCTGATAGTAGCTTCCTTAACTAGACAACTTCTTTCCTTACTTCATAGGATGCCATGTACTCAGCCTCAACACTACTCAAAGAAAATGTATCTTGATTTTTTCTCATCCATGAGATCATGGAGGATCCCAAAATAAAAGATCCTCTTGTGGTGCTTATTTCCTCCTCCTCACTGCCTCCCCAATCGAAATATGTATATCCAATCAAGTGGGCATCATTCCTCCTATCATATTTTAGGAAGTAGTAGATTATTCCTCGTAGATATCTCAATATATATGTTTTTTTGCTATCCAATGATCATGCTTCAGCTCCACTTGGAATTGACTTATAATATTTAATGCAAAACATATGTCTGCTCAAGTGTTCAACAAGTACATCAGTGAGCCAATCACTTACCTATACCTGGAAGGATCCACAGGGCTTGATTCAGAAATATTTAGTGTTTTAAAGTTTGTGATAATAGGTGTTTTCATTGGTTTCCAATCCATCATGTCAAACCTCTTTAACATCTTGATCACATACTTTCCTTGACCTAGATAGATCTCATCAGTTCCTTGCCAGACTTTCAGTCCCAAATAGTAGTGCATCAACCCTACATCCTTCATGTCAAATTACACTGCTAGTTTCTTCTTACATTCTTCAATTCGACCTTCCATACCTGTCAAGAGAATATCATACACATACATAAGAATGATTACCGTCTCTCCCTTCACAACCTTAATACAAAGGTTAGGATCAATAGAACTCTTTTAGAAGCCTAATCTTTATATGTATGCATCCATCCTAGCATACCATGCCCTTGGTGCTTTCTTGAGGCGTATAATGCCTTCTTCAATCTGTGAACATATTCCTTTTTGTCTTTAACTTAAAATATAAAGGGTTTCTCTATATAGACTTCCTCATCAATTGTGGCATTTAGGAATGCAGACTTCACATCCATTTGGTGTATGTTCGATCCCATCGATGTTTCCAAAGAGACAAATGAAGGAATAATTGTATACCTTGTTGTTGGAGCAAATGTCTCGTCATAATCGATGCCTTCTTGTTGAGAGAAGCCCTTAACCACAAATATTGTCATATATTTATCCATAATTCCATCTGGTGCATGTGTGATCTTGTAGAGACACTTAGAAGTTATCACATATTTGTCTTCAGGCCTAGGTATGATCTCCCAAACTCCATTCTTCATCATAGATTGATATTCTTCATTCATGGAATCCTTCCATTCTTGGTGATTGACAACTTCTTCAAAAGTGGATGGCTATGCTTTAATTATTTTTTTCATGTAAGCTACATACCGGTAATATCATTTGGGCTTCTTGCTTTCCTTGAATGTACCTTGAGATACTCCATGACCTTAAGCATCTAGAAGTGTAGACTTCAACCAATTAGGTATTTTTCTAGTTTTGATAATTACCATAGATTGTATTGGTTCAAAAGGGCCTTCAACTTTATGGTTTGATTCATCTTCTTATCTAATAACGTCTTCTTTGAATATCAAAATTTATTCATCATAAGAGTCCATAGGGAGATCATTTGATTTCTTGAATGCAATACTTTCATCAAATACCACATCTTGAATGACTTCTATTTGGTGTCCTTACTTTAAGTAGATCTTATAGGCTTTAGAAAAGTTATTGTAGCTCACAAATGTTCCTTCATGCCATATGGATCCATATTATTTCTTTTCCTTAGGTAAATGTATATAGACAGGACAACCAAAAATTCAAAGATGATCTATTGTTGGTTTCTTCCCAGTGAACTCCTCTTCGGAAGTCCTGTTATCTAGAGACTTGTGAGGACTTCGAATTTGTATCTAAACAATTGTCTTTGTAGAGTCATCCCACTAAAATTTTGGTAAATCTTGATCATTTTACATTTATTTTACACTTTCTTCAATGGATCAATTCTTTCATTCTACAACTCCATTTTGTTTGGGATTATATGGGACTATCATCTCCCTCTTGATCCCAAACTCCTTACAAAAAGATATGATTTCCTTGGATGTATATTCTCCTCCGTTATCAGATATTAATATCTTGACTCTTCTTTCTGTAACATTCTCTACTTCAGCTTTGAATTCTTGAAATTTAGTAAATATTTCATCCCTGGATTTCATTAAGTAAACCCAAGTCTTCCTTGAATTATCATCTATAAATGTGACATAATATAAATGACCTCCAATTGATTTAGGAGTCATAGGACCACAGACATCGGAATGAATAAGATCCAATATTTATTTTGACCGTGAAGCATTGCTTCCAAATGGTCTCTTGGTGTTCTTACCCAATGCACATCCCTTTCATACTCCTTCGTGATCTTCTTTCAATTCGAGGATTCCATCTACTATAGAACTTAGATTTGGAATAATTATGAAATGGAGATGACCAAATCTTCTATGCCAAAGTTCACATGGGTTGATTTCAATGTGAACTAAAGCTTGAGCAAGAGGGGATAGTAACCTGTAAAGTCTTCCTTCACGAAACCCAATTACTCTAGCATTTTCTATGCTTGAATTTTTACCCCATACTACAACTCTTACATCAATGAAAGTCACTCTATCACCTTTATCTTCTATACTTGAAATGGAACAAATATGATGTTTTTGAGATGATTATTGCCACCATTCTCCATCTCTATTGATGTTGATCCAATTCCTCTCACGAGATAGCTCTTGTTATCTCCAAGCTCTACGAAGTAAGAACACGTTTCGTTTGACAATGTTTTTAGGTGCTTGTGATGCTCGGTGTTATGAAACAAACTGACAAAAAGATAGAAAAGATATATCAATGACTTAAAAATGACCCTCTTCAAGGGGGAAACCTTCTTTAAATTACACAAATGAACAATTCTTGGATGCAAATGACATGACCTCCTTTATATAGGAGTCTAAGGGATCCCAGTACAATTAGAGCCTACATAACAATAATATTGTCGGGGCACAACAATACAGTAGTGGGCTTCTATGGGGCATAATAATAAAAACATGGGGACTATATAGGCATAATCATACAATAAGGGGGTTGCACTAATAACAATAAGGGGCTACACTAGTAGTATAGGGACCTAACATGCTCCTCTCCTTCAAAAAGTGTTTTCCTCAACACTTGAGTAGTTCTGGATGCTTCTATATAAAATTCTCATCCTCTCATGTGGAATCTTCAGCGAGTAAGTTCTTCCACTTGATGAGATACTCTAAAATTGATTCATTTCGTAGATGTGGATTTCTTTTTTTTTTTACTGCTTCCTATTCCAATATGATTTTTCCTTCTTCGTCAAGTTTTGGAAATATTGTTTGAATTGGGACCTTCTCACCTATAACCTTCTTTAAGCATGAAACATGGAAAACTGGATGCACTCGGGAAGATGCAGGAAGCTCCAATTTGTATGCCATCGTACCAATCTTTTGTAACACCTTGTATGGACCAAAATACTTTAGTGATAATTTATTATCATTCTTAGCTTGTTTGAGGGACATTTTTTTGTATGGTTGTAGTCGTATAAATACCTAGTCACCTACATCAAGACTTCTTTCGTTGCAATGTTGATCTGCATGTTGTTTCATTCTATTCTACGTCAAAGTGAGGTTATCCTTTAAGAGTTTGAGAACTTGTTGTTGATGCTTGATGTGATCTTTCCACTGCTTGAACATTAGAATTTTATTTTAAAGATGATGTGATGGACGGTGGATGATATCCATAAAGTGCCATAAATGGGGTCATTTTTGTTTTAGTATGAAAGGAAGTGTTATACCAACATTAAACCATAGGCAACCACTTAACCCATTATGTTTGTTTATCAGATACAAAGCAACGAAGATATCCTTCCAAAAATTTGTTCACTATCTCAGTTTGCCCATCCGATTGAGGATGATAAGATGAGCTATGAGCTAACTAAGTACCCAAATATTCCACCTCGTGTACTCCAAAGAAACATCTTGAGTCTTTTTCATATAATTGTTTCTCCTCCAATAATTTGAGCACCTTGCCAACATGTTGAACATGATCCTTCCAAGACGTTTTGTAGATTAGTATATCATCAAAAAATACTAACACAAATTTTCTAAGGAAGGGTTTGAAAATGGAATTCATCAAACCTTGAAATGTAGAAGGTGCATTGGTAAGTCCAAAAGTCATGACAAAAAATTCATAATGACCCTCATGAGTTCTAAATGTTGTTTTTGGAATGTCTTCAGTATTCATTCTTATTTGATGATATCCTGAATGAAGATCCAACTTGGTGACATAAATTGCTCCATGTAATTCATCCAATAATTCATCAATGACATGAATGGGAAATTTATCTTTAATATTAAGCTTTCTCCCTATAATCCAGACACATGCGCTATGATCCATCCTTCTTGTGTACCGATACCGCTGGAGCAAAGAAAGAACTTTGACTAGCTTGAATTATACCAACCTCTAGCAATTTTGCAACCATACATTCAATTTCACTCTTTTGGGCATATGGATATATGTAAGGCCTAGTGTTGGGGGAACACTTCTTGTAATCAAATGAATAGCATGTTCATGATCATGAATAGGTGGGAGGCCTTTGGAAGTCTCAAATACCTTGGAATGATTGTCCAAAACAATTTGGAGATCTAGAGAAATAGATGATTTTGATGTGGGAACCTCTCGTGAACATAATTGTGCAATTACACCCTGTTTTTCTTTATTTAGAAGCATTATCATGTTTTTAGAGTTGATTATCTTTCTAGGTTTCCCTTCGATACCCCTTAATTCAACTCCCTTTCCTTGGAAAAAAAAATTCAAGAAAAGTTCTTGAAAATTAAAAGCTATCATACCCAAATATTGTAGCCATTGGGCTCCTAGTACAACATCTGCACCACCCATTGGAATGGAAAGCATTGTACTGTTCAAGACATATTCTACCATGGATATCTTCATATTATGGCACTTTCTAGAGCAATTTATGGTTCCTCCATTTGCAATCATTACTTGACACTCTGGTATTGGATATAGGAAGCAATTCAATTCCATGGCTATCTTACAATGAACAAAATTATGGGTACTACCCGAATCAATCAACATTATTACCTTTTTCTTATTGATATGCCCTTCTATCTTGAGAGTTTGAGGAGTGGTAATTCTTGTTAATGCATTACAAGATATGGTCAGATTCATTTCTTCTTTCTCTGGGATTGGTTCTTGGTGTATGTCTCTTCTTTTGATGTTTCTTGTTCCTTTTCTTGTTCCTCTTCCCCAACTATGTAAATTAATTTCTTCTCAGCACACTTATGACCTTTAGTGTATTTTCTATCACAACTGTAACAAATCCCTTTTTCTCTTTTTTCTTCCAATTGTTGTGGTGTCAACCTTGTAGGTGGTGAAAGGTTAGGAGAAATAACACTTCCATATTTATAGTTGTGAGTGGTAGCGTTCCTTGTTGCCATAATTTTTCTTTCCAACCTAAATTCCTTCTCCAATGAATCAGGTTCCCAAAGGCGAACCTCATGTTGGATGTTATGCTTTAAAGTCCCTATGAACACATCAATCCTATGCTCCTTTGGAATATCTTTTACCATTATATTCAATTTTTGGAAGTCCTCAATGTGCTCCATCATTGAACCCTTTTGTTTGAGATTTATCAATTGGCTAAAAAAGGTGTTGCCTTTTGTATCCTCATAATGTGTTATCATTTCTTCCGTAAAAATTGCCCAAGTGACATTTTTTTTACGAGAGCATAGTCATCGATACCATACAAAATGATTTGGTTCCAAATATAAAGTTGCAATGCGTAGCTTTTGTGTGTTTTTCACATTATGGAGATCAAAATATTTCTCCATCTGTAGTATCCATGTTACGGGATCCTTGCCATCAAACTTTCTCATATCGATCTTTGGAACATGGTGGGTCTTCAATCCAACAATAGAGTCTATGAAATCATTATTAACATTTCTTTTGTTCTCATCATGTGTTTCCTTTACTACACTTTCACCATCAGTAAGCATTTCTTGTAGCAACTTTGTCAAATCTATCTTCAAATATTCCATGTTGCCTTTCAATTTTTCTTCTATACCATCCATCTTAGTGTACACACCATTCTTCTTAGCTTCCATGCCATCCATCTTAGCTTCCATGTCATCCATCTTAACTTCCACACCATTCATCTTAGCTTCCACGCCATTCATCTTAGATTCCACACCTCTCTTTAAACCATCCATCTTAGCTTATGTTACCTTTTTGTGAGAGTGAAATTTGTTGCGCTTGGTCTCGTAATTTTGATATATCATGTTGTGTTTCTTCCCCTTCTCCATGATTCATGCTAGAGCTTTCAAGTTTCTTACTAGGTGTTTCCATTTTCTTTCTTTGGGACATCAATTACTGATAATTATGCTTCATTATGCCCCTTTAATCACTTCAAACTATTTTTTCAACCCAATCTTATGAAATTATTTAAAAAGACTACACACCTTTTTTCACTTTATAGGAGATTGATATTGAATATGTTTTATCTTTGTAATTGCGGATCTCCAAGGTCTAAAATTTCTTCTTGTGTTAGCCCTCTGAATCCTCTTTCTAATGCCACTAGTCTGATCGAAATTGGATTCTCCAAGAAATAGTTATTCCCAATATCCCAAGATGACATGACTATATAATTTTTTAGTAGAGTGAACTTGTACGAAGTTCCACGTGCCACTGTTTTGACCTTCAGATTTGAAAATGATACCAAGAAAAACTATAGTCTATCATTTTTATGTAACTTGTGACGAAATTTAAATTCGATACTCAGAGAGAAATTTATGACTATTTTTCCAAGATCACCTATTTGGGATGTAATTTGGAAGCTTGCAAAAACCCTAACTTCCTTGGATCATATCTCCTAAAATATAGGGATAAAATATTTGACATTCAGACCTGATATTTATCGATATTTCAGCTCATATGGGTTTTAATTTCAACTTCTGAAACATCGTAGAAAAATAGTTATAACGAATATGCTATGATGGCCTGTTTGGAGAAATGAAACTCTAGAATCCAAAGTTATGATACCAAATTTTATGCAACCAACTCACAAAATAGAAGAAAAGATAGATAAACGACTTGAAAATAAAACTCTTCGAGGGGGAAATGTCCTTTACATTACACAAATGAATAATTCTTGGATGATACAAATGACAAAACCTACTTTCTATATATAGGAGTCTAAGGGGTCACAATATAATCAAAGCCGACATAACAATAATAATATAAGGGCACAACAATAACAATAGTGGGATTTTATGGGGCATAATAATAACAATATGGGGACAATAGGGGCACACCAATAACAATAAGGGCTATAATGGCAATAGTAATAAGGGAATCACTAGTATTATAGGGACCTGACATTATAGTTCTTTTTATTCTCCTTTTCTTTCTGGACTTTGGTTTCCTCAATTGTTTTCTTGATAGTTAGATCATGCCTTTTATTTATAAGTCTACAATCAACTACTCTATAACCAAAATTATGATATTTATAACGTGGAATCAAATTATTCAAAGGAGTGAATGGATTGTTGTACTTGGATCTATTCACCCTCTGTCTAATTAACTAATTATTTGGTTGCTAATTTCTTCTTTGTGACCTATGTTCTCTAAATACAAATTCACCCTACAATTTGATGCCTTATGCCCATAATTTGTGCATGTAAAACAATAGCCTGGAAAAATAGCTTCACACTTAGGATAAAATCATTTTCTAAACACTGGCTAGATAAATTCGATTTGCCTCTCCATTTGATATTCCCTTGTTGTGTGAGATTAGATCATATGTTTAAGTTTACCCTCTTATTTATCTACGCCTAATTAGACTTTTTCTACAAATTAGGCTATGTGCTACCTTTGTCTCTTTGTTGTTGAGTTGGATCTCCTTTTACTACGTTGTCTCCACATTTTGCTGCTTGCACAAGGGTAATTGCTTTATTTCCCTTTAATTCAGCTATTGATCTTGACTCATCCTCAAATCCAAGGCCAATTATGTTATTTGAGACTATTTGTTCTTCAAGAAGCTCATTTAAACTTTTTGTCTCTTTTTCAAATTTCTTATTAAAGATTAGCTAGGTTTTTTCCTTCTCTAGCTCTTTCTTTAGCAAAACAATTTCTCCTTAAAGCATTTCACATGCTTTATTTTTCTCACTAAGTTTTTTATTTCGAAGTTTATTTAAGCTTCTTACCTTCTTCAATTTGTAGGAGCAGACGTTCGATGGATTCAACTTTGTCTTTGATAAAAATTCCCGTTGATCTTTATTTTTCTTCCTCGGCCTTTGAAACTCTTGAAGAGAATTGACCATATCTCCTTCCAAGTCAACTTTGGCCTCTTCTCCATAGGAATTAATAGCTTGTATTTCGAGATTATCTATGGCCATCAACATAAATTCCTTTGGACTTTCATTATTTTTTTCCTCATTTGAAGATTGGTTTCCTTAGATTTCAGAGGAGTTGCCATATTGGGTGTAAAAGCTTTTTATTTTTAGCCTTCTTTATTTCCTTTTGAATTTTCCTAAATGTTTCTCTAAGGTCATATTCTTGCTTCTTATTTTCACGACACTTGGAAGCATAGTGACCAACTTTACCACAATTAAAGCACTTAAAAGTTATCTTATATTTGTACTTTCCTAAGCCTCTCTTGAGCTTCTTCACGAATTCAGCTTCCTCTTCGTTTGATTCACAACATGAATCATCATGTTATTCCTTGGGATTCTTATCTGCTTCGAAGGATGAATCCTTTGTTATTGGATTTCCATTAGAAATTCTCATCTTGTAAGCAGTAAGAGTGAGAGTCTTTAGTTTTGTCATCTCCTTAATGGCTGAAACCATGGGATTAAATCTATGAGGGAGATATCTCAACACCTTTTCAACTACTACAGGTTCTTCTAACTTTTCATGAAGACCTCGTATAGTGTTCACAACCTCATCAACTATAAGAAAGTATTTAACAATATCTTCATAATCATGCATCTTCAAAGACTAAAATTGAATTCTAAAACCTTGGAGTTTGTCTTGCTTGACCTTGTTGTCACCTTCATAGTAGTTGCTCATCTTGTCCCAAATAGATTTTGTATTAGAGAAATCCATGACCTTGATTAGTTCTAATTCAGGTAGGCTAACAAGAAGGGCATTCATAGCTTTAGCATTACACTTAAATTCCATCTTTTGGTTTCTTGTAATAAAGGTTGGAGGCTTTGATGTTCTACTTCCACTACATCCCATGCATCAACTCGAAGTGATTGAATATAGGTTTTCATCCTTACTTTCCAAAAAACATATTTTGTTCCGTTGAACGTAGGTGCCCTATTGGTGTATATTCCTTCCTAGTTTTACATGGTCCTTGATATTTCTTCCAGTTGTTAAACTGATATGAAGTAATCTGGTTTCTTTGATACTAATTGTTAGAACCCAGAACAATATTGAGAGGGGGGATGAATCAATATTGTAGGAATTTTAAAACTTTCTTTTACTAATGCATAATACTATGACACCAATAAGTACTTCATGAACAATTCATATCAATATCAAAATAATCAATACAAGAAGCACAAATAATGCACATAGGTTCTTCAAAATTTTTATTCAATTTACTTCATAAGGGAAAGCTTCTACTTGATGCTACAAAGTTCTTTAACTACAATTGGAAGGAAGATACTACTCCCTAATTTATCATCAACCATTGAGAGGAGATAGAAACCCTAAATATTTACTAGCCACTACTGGAAGGAGCTACAATCCCTGATTATCAAGCTACCACTTACTTGACCTCAATGATTCATGTTCCATGCAATTTTCAGACTCAACTCATGAAGGCCACTTCCTTTCATAAACAATTAAATTTATCACTTCAAACACTAACTACAAACACTATAAAATCACCTTCAGTAATCCCTGATTACTGACCAATCCACCACCATCCACCTATAAACCATAAACTCTAAAAAAACACACCAACTTGATTATGTTTATAAAGGATTATGGCTGATATTTTTAGGTCTTTGAGCTTTATTCATCTTGAACTTGAATTTCACTTATCAGAGGTTTTGATCTCATTAAATTCTAGTTTTATTATTTATGGAATGTCCTCTTGATATGAAAAATAAGTATTCAATCTATGATCTATTGTCTCTATGAGAAAAACCAAGTTTAACTGTTGTTTTCTGCCATTTTGAAATTTTACAGGTTTTAGTAGTGCTTCTTCTAAATTTGGCTGACTCACAATTTAGTGAATTTGTGAAAATTGCCTCCAAATATGTTCATTCTTCCATATTGGTTTCCAAATCATTCATTCCTTTGTTTTAAAACTTTATGCACTTCTTGTTTGGTTCCAAACTTCCAAATATGGCATAATCATCAAATTTCACCAAGTTGTCGACCCATTCACACATCATATAAGCTTGATCTCTTTTAACATATAAACTCCATTGGGTTCCTCTCTTATAAGACTCAAGGGATTTAACCACCATTTATTCAACCTTCCATGCTCTTGATCTTCCATCTGCATAGAACATGACACTGATCCATATTGAAGCTCCTAGCGTTAATCTCTCAGCGGAAACTCATGAAGCACCCTTGTTTTTTGTTGATAATTGTTTCTTTCGAGAATTATTTCTGTGGGTCCACTAAGATTCTATTGCGACTAATGAAAACATCATTAGGATGACCTATATACCACGTCCTCTTAGAACAAAAATGTTGTCATATCCTACCGTCAACTTTGCTGTCTCTCGAATTTTTTCTTCTCCACATTTTTTGCTGAAGATTCTCGGTAAAACTTCTAATATTATTTCTTCGAAGGAGGTTTATTTTGGGGTCAGTTTCATCTAAGATTATGTGTCCTCGAGGACCACCTACTTGACACATGGAACAACGACATTTTTGTGAATATTCCACATCAATGTCACTGTGTCCTAGAGATAATTTTTATTTCTCAAATTTTAGTTCTCAGAATTTTCTACCTATGCATTTTTTAATAACCTTCGAGATCTTTTCTTGTGAGAACTTTTTATTTTGAGAAAAATTTCTAACAATGACACCTATGCTCCAGCATGGATGCCATATTTCTTCCACCTCTGCAAGGATGCCATGTGTCACTCGTTGAATGGTACCACATATCATCCATTTTTTGTCTAGTTAGGTACCTGAAAATGAAAAATCTACATGCCATGTGTCACCTTCTCATCGGTGACATGTCATTAGTAATGTCATCATGCCATTGTGTCTCCTGCTTCATCTCTACTATCCAATAAAATATTTCAATTTTTCTTTATTCGATTCGTCCATGTGGTCGAGGGTATAGAGGAGGAAGGGGCCTCGAGCACCATGTTGTGTCCTTATCTTTGTGACTTGCCTATGTAGATCTCAGTGATAACTCAAAGTTTCTCTTAGAGAAATCTCTAATCTTCTGAGATCTTTGTCTTAATATGGAAACTTTGATGGTTATTCTTTGAATCTTGTCAACTAACATTTGTTGCACCACTTTGTCACTGAACCATTTTGGTTTTCATGAACTGTCGTGGATGGTTTAGTGGAAAAAGGGGAGGGGGTCCTACATTTAATCTACATCATTAATCTCCCTAATTGGTTTTTTGGGGAATACCACCAATAGTGTAATCTCCTATTTCTTTAACCCTTGGGTGGACATAGCCCTATGTAATTTCTCCAATGGGGTTAAAAGGATGTGTGGTGCACATCCATCACACAAATATTCCCAATGTATAACACTACTTTGCTCTGCCAATCTGCTCCACCGAATTTTACAAAACACCAAATT
Source organism: Pinus taeda (assembly GCA_000404065.3). Classification (NCBI taxonomy): domain Eukaryota; kingdom Viridiplantae; phylum Streptophyta; class Pinopsida; order Pinales; family Pinaceae; genus Pinus; species Pinus taeda. The sequence goes on along the minus strand of APFE031165630.1, from coordinate 5,420 downwards.
TCACCATTTTGGATTTAACACCACGTTTTTTTATGCATCCTTTGACTTTGGGGTTCTTGATCTTCGACTGGAAATAAATTTTGACTCAAGAGGCCATTTGCTCCATATACCATAGGAAAGCTCTTTCAGAGCTCTATCCACTTGAGAAGTTTCCAACAACACTTGTAATGATATTTTGTACTAGAAATAACTCCAAAGTATTTGTTACTTTAGCATATTTTCCTTTGTCGTCATCTTCTTCTCCTTTGCCATCAATGACAACATATTTATAACACTCCCTTTAAGGGTTATATTTTGTGCATTTAATATTTTTGTCTCCCTTATTTACTTTTCTATATTTTATAATTATTGAACAATTGCTTAGTAATCATTTTTATGCTAGATAATTACATTTCATGATGACTTATATTGGAGGTATCGTGTCTAAATTTTTTTGTACACTTGGCACCAAGAAATTAGGCTAGGAAAATGGAAGGTTTGACCTAGTGATTCCTTCATAAACTGAGCCCAAACAAATTTTTATTTTTTGAGGACATGAATTTAAGCACTCTAACAAGTTATGGGATAGATCATGGCTTAGATATCAATATATATATCAACTAGTAGGAGAGTGTCTAAATGGGTGGCCTTAGGTATCTGGTAGATTCAACTCATAACTAAATACTAGAAATAAAAAAGAATATGTAATAGGGGACCCTATGTTATTAACTAATTAACCCAAAAAAATAATAATATAAAGAATAAGCAATGTCACTCATTGAGAATGCTAAAATATGATTAAAGAAAATGGTTGCTTTGAAAAGGAAACCTCCTGTATAGCTTATGCTTATAAATAAATATTGATGATTCCTAAGACTGAATATCGATAGTGTGTGTGTGTGTGTGTGTATTAGATACAAAGTATACAATTAAAAATAATGATCCTACCACTAATGACAACATTAAGATAACAATAGTAGAGAATGTCCTAAGGCCTAGGGACTTGACATGCCTTTCCCATCCAAACAAGTGTTTCCTTCAATACTTGGTTGTTTTTGGATTATTCTATAGAAAAAAATTAAATATTCCAAACAACATTTTTTTTGTCAATTATTTCAATTGATTAGGAAATATATAATTACTCATGGAATATCCTATTGAGTATGTTGGAAGATTTTGTCATTGATGTCAAGCATAGTCAGTGACTTCAAGTTCAGGAGGAGCTTAATGAGCGTATATGATGTCACTAATGTCTTGGTTGTCTATATGCTAATTAGCTTATGGTTTCATTTGGTTGTTTATTAGGAAGCCTACATTTGAAGGCATGTCTTCATCATTTCCTTAGTTGAAATGAAGAATCTAATTTTTCTTCATATACCCACCTTCAACAACTTTCCAATAATATATGGCACTTAGCATAACTCTCACGCAATGAAGAGAAGTCATGGTTTGATGTTTAGATCATGGTTCCTTAACTAGCCATTCGAGTGGTTAGGCTAGGTGGATGCTAGTTGAAAGGTCAAATGGGTGGATAACCAGATTTATTTGGGCTTCAAGGATCCTAGCTAGGTGGTAGAAAAATGCGACATAGATAGGTGGTAGGATAATTATCTGGCCTAGTGAGATGAAGACACATGGCAGTGATATGAACAAAATGACACGTGACACTCTGTGGTATTTACACATGGTAGGTGAACTTGGCATTTTTGGGGGCCAAGTGCCCCATTTTTGAGTGACACATGGTAGTGACATGGAAAGACACATGAAAGAAGGTGATGTAGAAGTGACATGACATAACATGACTGGTGACAAGGAATCACCTAGTAGTTGAGGTGGTAAAGCCTCAATATTTTCACTAAGAAGTTTTTTTGTAAGGATTTCCAGTACTAATGAATTTTGGATTTTTTGTGTTGGAGTTTAGAGGCATAAGACCATCTAGGCATTCAGTGGAAATGAGTGCTATCCAACCATCCCACCTGATAGTTTCACAATGTTGATGCAAAGGTGAGTAGGGTACTAGATCCCAAATACTTGGATATATCCAGTTGTGTCAAATTCTAGGCCTAAACATCATCAAAACATCTACCCATCTAGGAGTGGAGTGAGAGAGCATCTAAATGGGATTTGGATTCAGCTAAGGATGAAGGGTCACAATTTTGTTTGGTCCTTGTTCCACCATGGAATCTTCCATCCATATGGGAATAGAATAGCATAAGCAAGATAATAATTGACTGGATGCTAAATTTAGGAAAAGTTACATAACATGAAAATGTTGCATTGCATAGTCTATAAATCTAAGAGCCTTTACACCTAAGCTTGTTGTCCTTGCCCAAGGTCAGATGTTTGTGGTGGTTAACACTTGAAGACCATGACTACTAAATTTGGCATTCGATGTCAAAACATAGTTAAGTGATTAAAGGTTGTTTTGAGGAAAAAATTAAGTGTGACCTATAAATGAAAAAGCTAAACGATGTGAATATAAAGTGTTCCCTTTCAAATTTAAATGCATATAGGTGTTTTTTACTTATAACATAATATATAATGCAAAGAGATGAAGTGGAGTCAAGAAAAGAGTGAATAGGAGCAAATATGAAATATAGTGGAAGTGTAATATGATGGTTAAAGGTTATGTCTATAGACAAGTTTGAGATTTGAAGTAGTTTTGAGTTTGAAGAACTACAAATATTAAGCACTAAAAATACAATTGCATAAAAGAGATTGCATCTATGAGTAGATATGAGAGAGAGAAGCCCAAGAGGTTGAGACATATGAATTGAATAAGAGGAAGATGCGTGGTGGTAGAGCAAGGAGCAATAGATATGAGAATTAAACAACATGATCAATAATATTTTAATTAAAGGAGACTTAAATGAGTGTGAAAATTAATTAAAGAGGGATACAATAGGTTGAGAAAGTAGGTTGTAGATCAGTGGGGGTTGGTGCCTCTAGTACATTGGTTCCCATAAATTGTAGGAGTTGGTGCTTCCATCAAGCAGATCCTTACAAGGAAAAGGGATTTGGATGCTCTTGTAGGTTGGTACCTACATAATCTGATGTAACATTGAGTTGTAATTTTCATTTTACATCATAATAAAAAAGAATTTGTGGTTTTCTCCCCTATGGGTTTTCACGTAAACTTCTAGTGTCAAATATTTTTGTGATTGGTGCACTATTTTCTATTATAGTATGACTGAGTATGTTAAGTTGGCTAAATAATTGTTAAAAGTGTTAAAATACCAGTTCACACACCCCCCATTCTTGATATTTTCCTAGTTTTAAACAATTCATATTAGAGTAGTTCCTTCAACAACAATATAACAAATGGAAGGTAGATCATTTAAGAAAGGAATTTTCCTACAATAGTAGGTTATTTTGATACCGACAAGCTTTGTCTAGAGCATTCCTAGATGGTGTGTGTGAATGAATAAGTGGAACAAAGTAAATCAGACAATCCAAAACACTTTATATTATAGGGAATAAGGTAGAGAACATACCTCTAAATGCTAGATCCTTAAATCTATTTGAGAATGTTACATCTAGGAATATCTCCACAAGGTCTTTGCTCCCGGATCTCCTAGATCACCTACACACAGAGAAAGAAACCAATTTGATCTTCATGCAAAACAATATTAGTGCAACACAATACATTGATCATATAACACATCAAAGAAACACAAGAGATGAATATGGGGGAATCTTCATTACTATTACTCTTTGATTGGATAGGAGTACATTGATGAGTTCTCCAAGAATTTACCCATTATCTACTTCCTAACCTCTATGCTCACTAGTGCGAATGCACAAGTTTATCGTGGTCATAACTCTTGCAACATTTCGGCATAAGTTCCTCTCTTCTCCCTATGACTAGTGAAAAGATTCATTTATATAGATTTCCTTATGATTTGCCTTCATTTCACCAAGACACTTTCTTGATCATATCAAGTTTATGATTAAGGTAGAACAAATCAATCATTATTTTAATTAATAATGATTATTTTAACTGAAGTTGTTAAATTAGACTTAATATAAGCTTATCCAATCATATTCCCCCATTGTTTCCCTTCTCTAGTGTAGAGAGGGCATTGATGGCCTTTTTTTTTTGTCTGCACCACTAGGAAGGAGCTTTGTTGGGCCTTCTGGTTTGGTTCCTACAACTAGGCAGGAACGTTGATCCCTCAAAAAACTTGTTTTTTTATGTGTCACCAATAAAAAATTGGTCCTGTGGCTTAGAAAAGGATGTGCTTTCCTTCTTGACCTTAAGGGGTGTCTTTTTGAGCTATAACATATGCCCCCTAATATATTTGGTTAGAAGAGAATCTGATGGCTGAAATACATTACAATAAGTAAGCTAGTGAGAGAGGAAGGAAGAGACTGTAGATAAGAGATCTATAGAAACTCAAAAGAATAGTAAGATACATAAATAAGTACATCCACATGGTAGGAATACCATTAGTTGGAACTGATAGAATATAGCATATATGCCCTAACAACATACTGTGGAATAATGTCATCAAGGACTAGTCATGATATAATGTAGATCTTTGGCATAATAGTTATCGGTAGGGATGGACACTGATGTGAGTTCCCCTAATTATGGCCCTCAAAGTACATAATATATTATCCAATCATAGCTTGGGGGAGGCAATGGTTAGGAATGAAGTAGCCCCAATTCCCCAAGGTCTTCGACTCACACCTTGATGGTACGACTCAACTACATGCAAATGAATGAGCTCATGTCAAGCATGCAAGGAGAATTTCTGATTACCAAGCATTTATGTATCCTATTAACAAACACGAGGGAGACCACCAATAATGAAAATGGTTTTCAAGGTAATTAGTACAATATACAAAGTGAAAATGGATGAGCTAAAGTTGATCACTCTACAAAATCAGTCTACATGGGCCACCGATGAGAACCCATTGCTAACTGCAAAGAAACCTGCCACTGATGAATACAAGCTCCAAGGTACTATACTGTTTCTTGATATACATTCTAGATAAGGTGTTGAAGTCGATAGAACAATATCTATTGAAGGAGGACTTTAATGTATCATCCATCATTAACACAAAATTGATACCAAGGTAAGGTATGTAATGAAATAAAATGAAGAAGTGATGTACAACTGACACATGGATGGCAAACACAAAAGGTATAATGATATGTGAAGATGGCTAACTCTTGACTAAGACTTCCCTTGAATATATAACAACATGACACAATAGGGAACTTGGGAGAATATACTAAAGAATATTGAAAGACAAGATGGTGACATAGGAGGCATCAACAAATCCCATAGATTGGAAGGTATCCAATTGGGTGAGATATTGACTCAAGCAACATAGTGACTCAACTAAAGCTGAAGGTGTGGTTCAAAATTCTGACAAAACCAACTATAACATTATGAAATCAAATAAGTTCCATGTTTAAGGGTGACATACAA
>APFE031165627.1:238350-271142 GCA_000404065.3 Pinus taeda | reverse complement strand
TCGAAAAATTTCACCAGAAATGAATGTGAAATGAACTATGAAACATAACGAGATACATATGAAACATAAGAGAAACACTTGCTACACTCACAACCACGGGAATCTCATGAAACAGAGCCACTACCTTTCATTAATTCTCTGTAAAAATATACAATGCAGAAACAAAGTTTCTTTCCCACAGTCCTCTAGAAGTTACAAGCCAACCAACCAATTCGCTTTGCAAATGGTTTGCATACAATATATAAAATGTGCCATGAAGAGATAGAACACCCAAGGGTCACAAAATTAAGGTGGAAAGCCAAACATCAGCTACAAGTGTAGCACCACAAACATGACAAATGGCTTGGGTGACCCTTTGCCTTCCTTTGCCACTTGTATAACTGACCATGTGGAGTGAAAATATTTATAATACCGCCGCGCTCCTCCTCCTGCACATTGCTCTCTTTTCCAGGCGACTATTTGTAGCCTTCCTGATGTCCCAATTGAGAGAAAGATAGTTCATGGGAAAGGTATTTGCGACTACTTTCCAACCCAACTCGAATTTTGCAATTTAGTGTTCATTTGCCCTATCAAAGATCAAATCTCTCAAGACTGGTCGAACTGTGCCAAATGCGGCTGCCTCAAGGCAGAGTGCTGTTGTGGTCAACTTTGGAATCTCGTCCTCAACTCCAAATTGAGCTCATAATAGCTCATTAGAACGGAATTTGAGTCAACTTTCCAACCCAACTGGAATTTTTTGAGTTGGAGTTGATTTTCCCTGTCAAAAAGAAAATCTCCCAAGGCTGGTCGAACTGTGCCAAATGAGGCTGCCTAAAGGCAGAGTTCTGTTACAATCAACTTTTGAATGCCTTCCTCAACTACAAATTGAGGTCATGATAACTCATTGGAATACTACTTGTCTCTAGTTATCATTTTGATCATCAATCAAGTCATTTGGCCAACCAAGCTAGGAGAAAACGTGATTTTCCTGAGGTCACTCCAGAGGTGCATCAATTCTCCCAAGGCAATTGTATTTTTGACATTTCTTCAAAACCATGACACTTGTGTAAAATGTGAAGGAGTTATTTCTTGACTGGTTTGTTTTCAACAAAAACCTCTCTTAGTTTTTCCAAATTCATCTTTCGTGGCTCAGAAACATCATTTGCGTGAAACATATCCCGATGTGTGGGATAAGGGATTTGCCAAAATGAAGCGAAATTTAGGGGATAGGGACCTTATAAATTCTTGAGGAAATTTCAGGAAGTATGGAGGGATGCTAGGAAGTAGGGGAAAGTGGAATTTCAGAAATTGAGTGAGGGGAAGGGGTCCAAAAATGCAAAACATAGGCCCAACCATAGAAAATTGTTAGGTTGTAGCAAGAAATTAGGGTTTGTGCGAAAATGAGGGATTTGGGGGGTCTCAGTGATGGGAAGTGTTTGATAAGGTATTTTAAGGATAGGGGAAGGTGTATGAAGACCAAGATACAAGTTTTTCCGATGATTTGACCATCCAAGAGAAATTAGCTTCAAAACCCTAGGAGAGGGAAATGAACATTGCCTAGGCGCAACTGAAGCATGAACAAGGTGTGAAATGACCCAATGGAAATTGAAATGATGATGAAAACCCTATGAATGATGGTAGACTCAATTGAATAGTGACATGGAACATCATTTGGACAACTTTGACAAGGGTAAAATCAAACCCTAGACCTAATGCCTAGTGACCAAATTTTACTTGAAGACTCACTGAAATGATAAAATTTGACCTTGACATTGTAAAATCACTTGTGTAAGAGCATGTTTGATCACTGGAGGAAGGCTGCAAAGACCGAAACTAATAGTATGCATCTCCAACTCTCTATTAGTCAATACATTAGAGTCATAACATAACAACTACATCATGATGACCTGAAATGCCTACAACAACCTCATGAACGACAACCATGCCCATAATAATACATGCATAACAACATATAGACACTGACATGCATAAAAAATGCATATACAATCAACATGCATTCATAACAAACACATCTTGATAACAACATCATCAAGTCCTACATGGGAACACAACTGTGACAATGACCACCACCATGCATACATAAGAAGCACATATATAGCCTACATTAATGCATGAAAAACACATTCTGCCGATCCAGTCCAAGGGTTCAACCATGCTCTGATACCACTCTGTGGTATCAGATATCACCCGAAAAGAACAAAAATTAAACATTACCCAAAGAGAATGAAACCCGCTCTTATACCACTCAATGGTATCAGATAACACCCAAAGAAGAAAAAAACAACACATTCCAAAAAGAGAATGGAACTCTCTCTCACACCACTCTCTAGTATCAGATATGACCCAAAGAGAGCGCAACCCACTCTGATACCACTCTATGACACCCTCATCCAACATATACCCAATTAACCAACCAACTAGGGTAAATATACAACGAGAGGCCATTATAATGGGATTCAACCTTGTAGGTGAAATTAAGGAAGTGGAATCAATAGAAACCCACAAAACATACCTTGTATAACTGTTACAAGACTCCCAAATGTCTTCCCAAACATCCCCATGACCATTCCTTGGGTCCCACTGACTTTTTAGACCGTCAAACCCTTGGACACTCTGTCGATATGGACAAAGGTGTGTTTGGGATGCTCCAGTCACTCCCACTACAAGGTATGGGTGCATTTAGGTACTTTTCTCCTTAGTCGCATGCCTATGACATTGGGATTTGTGCAACCTTTTTAGTCCTAGAGCCCAGTTCACTACCCTGAACTCAATGACAGGTTGACAAAGGAAATTTCACAGCGGAACAAAGATGCATTTGCAAAAATATCAACACGGAGTAGACTGAACCCCCACTAGCCATGACAGGCATTTCATCAAACATGTCAGAAATATGAAATCTACAAGCCTTAACAATAGAACTCGGCATAGGCATCTCATACTTATATGAGAATCACTAAGAAGCATTGATCTCTCAACAGACTAGCTGCAATTTCATCTATTAGGCCATAGATATATTGTTCATTCATTTACAAGTAAAAATATGATGAGAGCCATACATAGCCACCGTCATGATAAATGTTTATAACCAACATAATAACAACAAAAATACCAAGGAAACAAAATCCATATAATCCACATATAAATTAGTATAATATTCATGAAATAACAAGGAGAAATAACCTCATATTGATGATGCAAATGAAAACGAGGTTTGGGACTTCCACGAACCACCTGACCATAGATTGGCTAAACCAAATCTTTCTTTCATCCAATCACCCCCTTCCCATATTCCAAGCATGAATGTGGGACTTAAAACCAAACTCAACTAGGGCTTCTCAAGGCTACACCACCTCACCCTCATTAATAGAACTAGGCTTTACTACAATCCACACCAGATCACTAGGTTATAAACCATAAACATACAATTCCATACTTTACCACAATCCCCACCGGATCACTAGGACAAAACAAGAATGGATACAACCAGATTTATCCACCTACAATGTGAGGAATTTTCCCATATCCTAGTCTCTAGGATTTACCACAATCCCTAGTCTAATCTAGGGATCACTATAACAAAGACACTAGTCTCTCGGATTTACCACAATATACACTAGAGCACTAGGCCCTAAATGAGACTCCACCCTCTAGGCTTTACCATACATTCTACCATTCACGAGCAAGGATTCCTAGGCCTAATCAAGGGAGACTACCCCTAGGATTTACCATATATCCCGCCAATAACTGGTCAAGGATTCCTCGGCCCATTGTGGAACACAATACTTGGCTTTACCCCAACCCATAGTTCGGTTCAAGGGTCACTAGGCCACTGGCTTTACCGTAATCCACAGTGAAGTTCAGGGATCACTAGGCCATGTGTTCTTTCTTTTAGAGATCCACCTCACTCAGGTTTGAATCCATCCGATAATCCAACTCAACCAAAACATGAGAACCCCATCACACCATGGCAAGGCTAGGTTGAAAACACTGTCACACCTGACAAAACCAATGCCATGACAACCAAGAATCACATGCAATACCATGCATGCCAAATCTAGTAAGGAAATTACCATGTTGTAGCTTCTTTATCCTACTCTTACTTGATTTCTCCCTCCTTTCGCTTTCCTTTTTTTCCTTTCTTGATCCAATGCAAAAGTGCTCCAGGAAAACTCTAAGTGTCCAAGATGTCAGGGATATAATAGAGAGAGAAATCCAAAGTGGAACTGGTAGAAATCCTACCCACTTATCCTCATAAGGATTTTTAATAATGAGGCCTTTGTTTTCCTCCTCGCATGCAACATGTGACATTTCACCTTCATTTTCTCCTAATTTCCATTACTTTCGTAAATAAAATTCCAATTAATGCTTCTTGCCTTTTCAAAGCCTTTGTCATTTCCTTTGCCAATTTTCTTAGCCATCATTACTATAATGAACACCCACTAGGATGTTCTTCCCAACATTCAACTTCAAATATGTCCCCCATTATCTTGGTCTTATATATTTTTTAGATGAATTTTTAACCTGGGTTATTACAAGTAATTTGGGTAAATGGGATTTTACCATTCAAGCTATGATATTAAGGTGCACAACCATAATGTTTGGAAAATGAACAAAAGTTCCATACTACATCCTAACCAATTCTATAAAGTGATGTCTTAATAACATAGGGCTTCTATTTAAACCTCGTGATTCTCACAACTTAGAATAAAAACCACCAATGATGTACTGGTGATATTTTTAATTGGGTGTTTTTGAGTTGTTTTATACATGAAAATGCATCCAGGACCATTGTACAAACTCCAAAGAAAACATTCAATCCAAGAATGTGTAAAACTTTTTTTAAAAACAAGGTAGATGCAATGGATGTTAAAAATTTTACTTTTTTGTTATGTTATAAGATAAAGTTAATAGCATGGGATGATATTGCAACTCTAGTTGCCCCTGTCATATTGGTAGAAACATGTGTGAAGGCTACCCTGGGAAAACTACAAATGATTGTGTCATGAAAAATTGAAAAGTATATACCTGAGATGAAATTTAAAATAATAATATCAAATCATGATGTGTAAGCATAAAATTCATAAACAAAATCCATAATAGGCAGAACATAATTAAAAGTACAAAAGAATATATGGAAATGACTAAAAGAAATCTTTGTTACATTGCATGGAATGCCATCTCAAAAGCTGTAGTATATTTTCATTACTTTTCCAATTTCGTTTCTTTTTTGCTGCAAAAATTTCCATGCACTCATTTTGGAAGAGACTCATGAAGCTTATGGTAATAACCAAAATAAATATTTATACATTGCATGGAAATCCATCTGAAAAGTTATGGTATCTTTTCGTCACTTTTCCAATGTCATTTTATCTTTGCTGCAATAATTTTCATGCACTCATTTTGGAAGAAACGCATGAAGCTAAAGTTAATGGTAAGCCTCAATTTCCTTGTAAATAGAGTTGAAGTCTTTATGTCAAAGGAAAACAACATTTACCAAAACATTATATTTTAATCATCTGCTATGAATAATTAATAATTCACTCATAATGTGTGGAGCATATCATAAAGAAATGGTATTGGTGTCTCCCATTAATGCCTCTACAAGAGGGCTTAATATATCATTACTATCCATATGACTCTCAAGTTATAGATAAATGCTCATTGAAAAATTGAAGTACCAATAAAAAAGCATTTTGTGGCATCTTTAAAAGTACTTAAAGAAATAAATTACTCTATGCAAAATGTGCCTCTTTTAATTTGGAGTCAAGATAGCATATAGACTACTCCGAGAGTCTGAAATATACTTTTCCTTTTCATAGTTCTCATTTTGCTTCTTCTAAGAGTTTTGATTCTAAAGTGCTTTGAAAATTATTAGACACCACACAAAGGTATCCATTTGAGATCATTTGTGGAAGCAGTTCCCTCTCAAAGTGCTAGAGATAAAATATAGACATCTTATACTTCACAATGTGAAGTTGTCTCTTTTTGAATTGAATACATTCTAACCCAATGAATACACAAATATTCTCCAAATGAACAAAGGCTATTGATAAATTAGAGACCCCGCCTATACAATAGAGTTTCATCCTCATAAACATGGGAAAAACTTGGTTAAGTAGAAAGGGAGAGCATAAAACTCTTCACTTCTACAATCATTTTTGAATGAACAAAACTTATCCCACCAATGATATCCTTTGTCTTTCCTTGTTGAAATCTCTCCCATATGTAGAGAATTATCCAAAAAATTTGCTACGATGTGAGCAACTAAAGGTGTTGATGAGAAAATCACATTGATAATGTCATTGAATTGTGAAAAAAAGCCATTACAAAATGTGTAAAGTTAAAACAATTGCACATTTCAAGAATGAAAGGGAATGTTGCAACAAAAAACTACTAGCCTACAATGTTTAAATAGACTTTGACCACATAAACTCATGTATGCCATGCATTTGGAGATCCCACAAGAAATATATACAATCCCTAGTAATTCATCTTTACAACTACTATAAACCTTCCAATCCCTATTTAAATACATGGCTAAAATTTATGAAATAGATATCTAAGCTTAAATGTGCTTGAAAGTTTTAAGGTTTAACAATCTATAAAATCATAACATAGTTCCCTAATGTCTACCTTAGGCTTATTATCAATTTCATGCTAAATTGTCTAGAACATTAGAACTTGGATGTTCCAAAGGTATTTAAAATTACTAAAAATATGTATCAAACCAAATAACTTTTTTCAATCTCATCCATGACAAGATGAAGGAGAAAAGCTGTGAAGAGTTAAAACAGGGAAAAAATTGATCTATCACATTTTCCGCTATTCAAAAGTGTTATTTTAAAAGGTCTTTAGAATTATTGGAAATGAGTATCATACCAAACAAATTTTGTCACTCTTATCCCTCATAAGATGTAGAAGAACATATCTGAAGAGTTCAAAGGAGGAAAACATGATCTGTCAGAATTTATCTTTTTCAGAAGTATAGAATCCATATTATAGATGTGTAATAAAATTCCATGCATGGTGGAAGTAATATGTTGTTGTAATTCTACTCCAAAGCCACAAAACCATAGAAGGGGAGAGAATTCAATCCAATATTCATGGCAAATCATGTGGTGCAAGCACTCAATTTATTGTCCTTGTTTTCATTAAGAACATGATTCCATTGTACATGTGTCACTTCCTATACAATGGAATTGAGCTTGAGAACTTTTACATTAGTAAGCATCCACATCCCTAAGTCAGTCAGGTATAAAACACCACATATTTAGATTCTAGGTTGAAATATAAACTAAAACAGTTACTTCTTTATTTCATAAAATAAGCTAGAAATCTATGCATGATCACCATAAATATAGCGTGTTGTAGAAAGAACCAATATTATGAATACCAATAAAGCATTTTTATGTCAAATAAATACATTAGAAGTGTAAAATGCATGCAATATTGCATTTAAAACTGCTTTTCCCACTTCCCCCAACCAAAACAAAAAACATTAACACTCACCCTTAACACATTGTTCTTAGAATTTTTATACTTAAAGACCACGTGCATTATTTCAAGGATTATAAGTTTTGGTCCATTATGCCATTGAATTCATGAAATGTATTTTAGGAAAGGAAACATATAACTACATGGATCAAAATATTCATGGTAGAATTAACAACGTTATTTAAATAATTATTTTGTGTGATAACACAAGTGATGACAACTAGGGAACAAGCTCATGTATGTGGGTAGATAAGTTCATTCTTTCCCTAAAATGTAAGTTTGAAAGCAATTTATAGTGCCTTAAAACTCATGACTTGCCAAAATAAAATAGGCATAAGAAGAAACAAAATACAAACTCCTTATGATATAAGCAAAAAAATTATGGATTATAAATTCCTAAGACATACACAAAACGAAATTACAAACAACCTATTTGCAACTTTCAAAAATAGTTATCAAGACATACTGAGAGAGATCCTATAAGAATAAAACACCAATGTATACCATAAAATGAGTGGAATCATAATATGGAACAAAATGAAAAATGAGAACTAAAGTTGTTGATACAACCAATGTCGCATATAACAAGAAAGTTGTTTGCATAATATGAAATTTCAAGATATATATCACGACAAAGAATAAAAATTCAAGGTCATGTGTCATGTCCTTGAATGAGGGAAAAAATAAGTCTTGGGTATAATTTCAAAAAAAATAAAATTAATAATCAATATTCTTAAATGGGGTCGCATACACTTATAGAATGAAGTAGAAGCATAACCCTAAAAGCAGATATGTTACTTGGTAAGGTTACACACTTCCTTCATAGACTCAATATCCCATTCCTTATGGGCATGTATGAAACTTTTTGCTAAGACAACAACACAAAGAACACAATATTGAATACCAAATATGTGTAGCTTCTCCTTCAGTATAATATGTGCAAGTATTTCACTACACAAGTATGAAAAAAGTTAGTCATTCTAAGTTGTATCCTTTGAGTTTCAATTTTTCTTGCTTTACTATTTTACCCATGACCAAAATAATAAACATATATTAATGATAATTATTCATGCATACCTAACAATAATGTTGAGTGCACTTAAGGGGGTGACAAAGATAGCTAGAGCAAGCACATACACTGCAAAATCAATAGCGTCTCCAACAATCACTTTTATAATTGACCACATCAAGCCAATTAGTTTGTCTACTTATTCTCTGTCAAATATAAATAAACTTCTGCAAGTACATATCATGTTTAAGGTGCTTGAAAACATAAATTAAAAATGAAAACATAAAGTGGTTAGTGAACTATGTGCATCAACACACCAAAATAAGGTATGAGATTCCACAATAATCATTGCATATGGAGCGAAACAACTTAGATATTATACAATAAAATCCCTTTCAGATCAAACAAGAATAATATTCTTGTTTTCATGTGAGAAAAATGAGGTGTCCATACCAAGATGGAAATATACTCAAAAGTGTAGTAGGATCTCAAAACATAGTAATGCAATTGGCAAACTATGTTAGGTTTGAGATATTGAGGTTTCTAGGTTTTGCAAGGAAAGATCATTACACTACTTGTGAAATAAATAAAAAACTAATACACATATTCTCAAATCATATAACTCAACAATTTTGAGAATTTTATAATTAAGATAGATAAGATTTTTTTAGTCCACTGAAAAATAGAACAAGAATTGATTTCTCAAACACAAAACCACTATGTGGGCATGCAATAAAGAAATTATTCATAGCCAGACTTCAATTACACAAACAAAAGCATAGGAAAAGTGTGAGAATAAAGAAAAAAATTATGCACTTACTAGTAATCATGCCATCCCACCAAAGTGGCTCATATAGGTACGTATAGCCACCTACTCTTGCAGGACATTTCCATGTGCACTATTATTTCATTAAAACCATCTTAGATCCATCTAACACTAGATCTATCATGCATCGAGAGGTATCAAATCCATCAAGGTGAAAACCTTCTTTTTTGGTGTATATAACTTGAGTAAAGGTTTTCACCTCGAGTGATTTTACCTCTCTTGATGCATGATAGATCTAGTGTTAGATGGATCTAAGGTCATTCTAGTTGAGGGCAACAATATCACACTTTTAGACATAGCTCTCACCATTACAGAGCACCACACGTGGCACTTTCACATAGAAATTTCATAATTAAATTGAAATAATGTACAAAAGGAAATCAATTACATTCATTTCCCATACCACTCATTTTTTCTTGCTATCATAAATTGAAGTTTGAAAAAAATAATATATCATTATTATCACCTTCAATGTGAAATTCATACATTCAATGCCTGGAATAAATGAAAGTAATTATATCTTGCTTTTAAGTTACCATGAGGATGACCTGCATTCAAAATACTAGATGATGAAGCTTTAACTTCAAACCATGCCTTCAAATGTGTGCCCATTCAAATAGATTTCAACTACGATCTTTCCCCAATTGGTCAATGATTTGAATGATTTGATGGAAATGGTTTGTATGGAGAGACCATTCTAGAAAATTCATAGAGACTCACCTTTACTAATACATAAGTATTATTTCTCTACTCTAGGTGCAATGAAAGAGATATGGTTGGTTGTTTTTTACTCAAACACAACACCAATGATGTAACACGATGGTAAGCCACCACTCAAAAATAGAAGAAATATAATAATACAATTTTTTAAACTCTGGTCTCATTGTTCTTATGAGAAATTCCCACACATAAGCACATGACATGAGAGATTCAATTCTCTCTCAATGGTTTCACATAGATAGACTCACAACTCCTCACGAATAATGCTACAGATGTTGATTCAATCCTCCTACAACACGCAATCCACACCAACGATTACATCCAATGTCAAGGTGACACCCTCAACCCCAAAGAGAATAAACGTGTGCTTCGATACAATTTGATGTGAGGCAAATAGCCAGTAGGCTATTAATGATACCAGTTATTCCAGTAAAGCCATAAACCTCACATTTACAATTCTAATTACATGTATTTATGAACATGAATTCCTGCAAGTGCCTAAGCTGCAATCTTTGATCCACATACATGAGTTCAAAAGAATCTGTACCATTTAAATTCGTAAACTACAATAGAAAATATACATTTAAACTTACAAACAAAAGAAGGAAATAGAAATTTAACACTGTAATTCTCACATACGTGAAAATATGTATTAATACACATATACAATCTCATAGTAATGTTAGGAAGATTACAAATGTTTTCCTTATATTTTATAAGGGAACTATAACAACCATAGACAAACTCAGTCATCAAATCTTTAAGCATCTCCTAAAATATAGTAGGAAATCAAGTTACCAAATCCTCTATCTTATCTACATGAATCTCTCCATGATTTCTCAACAGTCTTCATTCCTATTATCTCTCATTTATTCACCTTTCATTGACATGTATATTTCTAGATTTAATTTACATTATCATATTTTTACATCATATAATTCATTAAAGAATACAAATATGAATTATTCTCTTCCACTCCCTCTTTAACAATTATTTGAAATTTCGTTTTTGTTACTTGATCCTTAAACTTTTTTCTTAGTGTTCACATCTTCTTTGTTTTTGGATTTATGGTATTCTTCTCGCGTCCTCCATGCTTTCACCTTGTTCCTTCAAAGACACATGTTGTTGAATTCCATATAAAACAAGATGGGTTGCGGGGCAGCTAGTCCCTGCCCCAGCCCAATAGTCAAACAAAAAGTCCAAAGTCGTCGATTTGTTTGTTAGGTTGCAAATGCTGTCGTGTGCGGAAGATGATTTGATTTTGCTATGTGCAATAGCTATCTATGCCCACGATGATGCCGTCGTATTCTGAGCAATGGTTGGTGGAGAACCAGTGATCCAGCGTCATATTCTGAGCAATGGTTGGTGGAGAACCAGCGATCCAGCTAGCAAAAATATATGCATAAGGGATCCAGCGATTTCAGCAAACCAACCAACGATCTGATTCAATCTAGTGATCACCAGTGCGCCAGCTAAAGGCCACACTAGAAGTACCTGTAACTTTGAAAACTTACTTGCAAACAGAGCTGCAGCACAGGTCGATTTTCAAGCAATGTCTGAATGTCATGTACATTAGAACGAGCTTTAATATTGCATCTCTTGAATCAAGGTTTTAGAACGAGCTCTCTGCATCTAGTTTTATCACACTGTGTTACACCTGCTCTGAACATTGCTCACATGTACAATGGTTCTTGAAACTATTATTCTAAATTCCACTGGAAAAGCCAGCTAAAGGCCACACTAGAAGTACCTGTAACTTTGAAAACTTACTTGCAAACAGAGCTGCAGCACGGGTCAATTTTCAAGCAATGTCTTAATGTCATGTACATTAGAACAAGCTTTAATATTGCATCTCTTGAATCAAGGTTTTAGAATGAGCTCTCTGCATAAGAAACATCGTGCGCGAGGATGAGAGAAATATTTTGATTTGGCTTACAATACCTGCTGGCATTTGAGACAGTGCACACATGACTTCTATGGAGCCAATTAACTCTCGAGAGGCACGAAATCTCCAACCCAGGAGTCTCAAGCTTACCATAAGGATTGGAACCCCACTTTTAAATCTAATAACCAACCTTATCCCACCTTCTGAAGCAGGAGAATGTAAACCACGTTCTGGTGTTGTTTAAAGAGCCAACATTCTCCCCAGGTGAACAAGAAGCTTGGAGCCAAGTGACTATGGAGGTGACACTTCTTATGGCCTCCGAAGAATTGAAATTATGCACACTAGCCTGGACGAGAGACGAGTTGAAAAGAATAGACGGATAGGCCGACTTGGTCCCCAAGGTATGCAAGAGAGAGCACTCAATAGAAGGGAGTTCAGTGAATAGTGAAACGCCACCACAAACCTCGATGTCTGAGACATCCATAACACTCTTACTATCAGTCCTGCTAACGAATGAATTGTGACATTGCTCACATGTACAATGGTTTTTGAAACTATTATTCTAAATTCCACTGGAAAAAAATAAAACAAAGTTCGAACCTTGTCAAAAATAATAATTTCTCAAGTATCAAAATATACTTATATTTTATATAAAATATAGAAATATTTTGTATGTGAAAAAATATCCATAAGGTATATAACCTTAAAGTAAATCATGTGTTCATAAAATATGCCCAATTGTCATTACACTATGTTCGAATGGCCTTGTGGTTGGATGGCTGCCAGTTGTTGGCGCTCGCCCTAATCTTCTACCACCTATGGTTGTCTCCTACTCCGAGGGTAAGCCCTCTCTATCGAACGTTCAGCTGCTTCCCTTGTTCATTTAGTAAGCTCTTGATCCAGTACCAGCAGCATACCTTCCATCAGTGCCACATTGAGACCCAGACCTTCGTGATCCAGACCCAGACTGACGAGATCCACACCCAGGAGCAATTATAGGCCCTATTCAATATCCAGATCCTTCCGTCATTATATAAGATGCAGACCTGCATAAGTTCATTGATCGAATGGAAGCTACCGTAGAGGCAGACGCAGCAGTTAACCCCATCAACCATCGCAACTGCAACCATCGCAACCTTTTTATTGTGTGAAGGGGGAAGGTTTGTATCGAGGTCGTAAGCTGCAGCCACGAGCAGGTGAGGTTCAGTCGACAGAGTCAAGATCTGAGTTGGAATTTGGTTCTCCCTTTTTTTTACATTCAGATTAATTTACACTGGATACTGGTAATTGCTAATGATGTCTCTTTTCTTGCAGGTTCCGCCTCTACCCCATGCTTGGAGGCTCTGTTGCTGACCTGTTCTTGCTTCACTCTCGCGGTCTTGGGTGACGGTCGTGGGAGAACTTAGTTTCTCTGCCATGAGCCGTTACTATTCTGCGAAGAGCTTGGACTGAGGATAATAAGGCTGTCATTGGGCATATTAATTACGCAAAGTCGCTGGTTGATGTTTTAATTTTCTATATCTAGAGAATTTGAGATATCAGATGAGAAAGGTCTTACGGGGGGCCAAATGCATGAAGCCCAAGCTCAGAGGCGGCATAATTAGGAGGTTCTTGAAAAGGGTCTTTCGCTTATCAAAGAAATACTGATTGAAGGAGGCCGATTAGCTGATATTCTGCAAGATATGGAGATAGTGAAAGACATTGTTGTTATGTTCAGACATTATATTATGGACCATCGAAATTTTCCATTGGTTTGTGAGAAAGGATGCAACAAATTTGACCTCTGTGTTCACTACAGAATTTCAATAATTGGATCGGAGATCATCCAAACAATCAAAAAAAGAGGATGGCCGCTATATGATATCGAACCTCTCTTCATATATTCAGAAATAATAGATCGAATTACTTCCATAAACACCCAGTTGCCGTTGTAGATATGATTTTCTAACTGCACGTTTGTGGAGCTGGGAATTGAGAAACCAATTAAAGATCACAGATTGGGCAGATGATTCTCAGGTCCAGGTAAGGGGCATTAGATATTTAGTAACAGACTTTGAATCAATTCTATATGCTACAGTTGCAGGAACTTCTCACCAAGAATGGATTTCATGCTTTTAGCCTTTTATTTTGAACTGTAAAACTGTTACTAGCATTCGTATTAAACCATTTAAATCAAAGTTTAACATGCAATTTGAAGATGTCGTGGAACAGAGTAATAAAGAGTATATTGGAGGTTAAGACAGACTGAAGATAAAAGTTCTAGTTTTGTATGCTTAAGATTAAGATTTAAACCCTGTTATCAGGGATTACCGAATTACAGAGTATTTGTGACCTTACAGGGCCCGAACCGTGGCACCTCATTTCTGTAGTGGATGAAGCCAGGTAAGACGCAGGCGTTGGCTGTGCGCCGACTGCCACCGAGTCGGCTCTTCCTGGCAAGTACGAAGCAATAGTGGACCATCTGTATTATAATAAAATTGGGATTAATTCAGATTCAGGTAAAATTCTGAAACATTATTCCACTCAAATTATAATTGGGAATCTACCATTATAGGTAAAATTCTGAAACATTATTCCACTCAAATTAGAACTGGGAATCTACCATTATACAGGAAATTTGGATCATAGTAGAATTCTAACTATATAATTGGATTCCTGCAGAATGTGACGACTTGTATTTGGTTAGTCCTAGGATTGTAAGTCTCTCGGCTTTAACTATTTCCTCGTCAGTGCACAGGACGGAGCGAGAACAGGGCAGGGAGGAATCGTATCAGTGCGGACAACATCTGAGGCATGCCTGGTAAGAATTTCTTGCACCTGCATCAAAACCTCAGGTAATCATTTTGCCTATTGGCAGGCACAGAGAAAATAACTTTGTACGCTTTGAGTTAGAGTTTTTATTGATACAGCTTAAAGAACACACCATGGATATAAAAATACCTCAATTGTTTGAGTAGAATTCCAAAATGTTCCCAACATCCCCATTAGAACAAGTTCAGCAAACTAAACATACTTGCTGCAGGCTTCCCATCTTTTAACACTTCCAACCAGGCGAGCATGGAATGCTTTTTTCACATCGAGCATATTCAGATACCAGGTAACTTCGTCTTGCACGCAAACGTCTGGCTTTACTGTTGTGGTTCCTGTCACCTGTTCAAACAAATTGAAATAATTAGTAGATTATAGACACTTTTCCACTTAAATCTCTAAGGAATAGATAGATTTACAGCTCTATAAGCTAATTGTTACCCCGATCATCAACTTAGACTTCTGCATGAGAAGAGATGATAAACAGGTAAATTTGTTTGCAGGTCGATGACGTTCCAGTAGCAGCAGATTCCTCTACTTCGGCTTTTGCATAGAGCCTCGCGGTTATGGCTCATATTCAACACACACAGGTATCATGGCTCATATTCAACACACACAGGTATCATAAGGGCTGCTAGTTATACCATCCTCCTTCCTTACTTTGATAGTAACATTGCTCATGCAAATTACAATGTTGACACGACAGCGCAAGGATTGTTGGACACGGCAAGGCAACTTTGACATGGGAAGGATTATTTGACACGGCAGGGCAGCAGCCATGGTTTGACATATTATAGGCCATAAGTATAGTTAACATTAAATGTTAGGGGATTAATGCTAATGCAAACATAGCATTAGTTCATGAAACTGAGTTCATTAAACTGTGAAATGTTCTAATCACTTGTACTTGTCCTAACTTTTGAGCCCGTATACCTGCCCGTATGCCTCATTTTGAGGCCAAATAAGATGAAAAATTTGTTCATTGGTTAAACGAATAAGAAAATATAAAATATGGCATTGGTTCTTGTGTCATTTCAGCGAACTTTGCTTTAAGTTATATAACGGTTGTTGGTTATCGTGCGGAGATAATGCTAGCTTCACAAACTGATTACTATAGTCCCTGCCAGCCCGGAAGGGCAGGGACTAATAAGTATTAACTACTTAAGTTTGAGTATATTTCCAGTAGTAACATCAAACTACTAATTTGAAAACTACAACACTTTAATAGAGATATTTAATTATCAACATTCGTACTTCCTATTGTCCTCCAGAGAACTGGGTTCTATGGAAAATGATTAATTGAAATGGTAAATGAATTCTGAATCTTGTTGTCCATAAGTTTATCAATGATAATGACTCTTGGTTCCAATTCTAATGCTCTTTTTGAGAGAATATCTGCAGTGGCATTGAACTCTTTATAAAAAAATTTGAAAACTAATAGCTCATAAGGTAGAAATAATTTTTCTTATTCTGAGTTTCCATGCTTCTAAATTTAGCACTTCGAGTCTAACCTCTCCTTTCAACCAATTGATAACACATTTTGAATCCCCTAGAATATGGCAATTTTTTATGTTTTTTTTATTTAGCAATCAACAATAGTGTCCATGGAGCAATCAATTCAACCATGGTATTTGTTCGAAAGCCAATTCAAATTTTATATTGGATGGACCTATTTTCTATCAACTTAATCATCCCTTAGGCTCAACACATATTGACCTGTGCTGCCCCATCAAAGAATAGTATCCACATATCTTGAGATATTTGTACACTTCTATGTGATGTTCATTTCTTAAGAGGAAGAAATGCCCCATCAAAGAATGCAATAGGCATATCTTGAGATATTTGTGGGTATTGTACACTTCTATGTGATGTTGATTTATGAAGAGAAGAAATTCGAGAAATCATGAAACAATTTTGGAAATTAAACTCGAATATATATCTTATCATCTCTAAATATTATCTTGTTTCTCAGTAGCTAAATATTCCAAGCAACAAATATAGGAAGAGTACTAAGATGTTTGTACTTCTTAGCTCAAGAAAAAAGGATATCTTGGAAAGAATACTTTTTCATATCTTCCTTAATGCCTAAAAACTACAGTACATAAGACCAAATATCCTACCTCAAATTACAATTGTTCAAAAGATGTTAGTATTTTCTTGTTGATATTTGCATAAAACACATACTCTCGATCTAGGAAAGCCTACTTTTTGGAGATTTTCCCAAGTCAAATTACGCTGTGAAGTACCAACCATATGAAGCATCTTAACTTGGTATGAAAATGTCATTTCGAGATATATCTATACCACCATCTATCAATTGGTTTCGTCTTTGAGTCAGGGGTCTCATCATAAGTTGAGTTGGCTCTAATTGATATTTAGCAGAGAACTCTCAAAGAGTCCCTACAGTAGTTAAGATATAAGATTTAACTCTTTCATGTAATAGCTCCATTATACTCCTAACTCATCCCTTAATCCCAAACCGACTTCTGTCATCCAATAATTTTGTTGCAATTTGGAATAGAGAGGATTTTTTACATGATGAACATAAGTGAAGTCCCTTGCTTCTAGTGTTTGTCTTAACTCTAAAAACAATGTGTATACTTTGGCCTCACCAATAAAGGGATTCATGCCCACAATGACTTGCCTTCCATCTTCCACTTTCCAAGCTAACCAATTGAAGAGATGGGGGTAGGATGTCATAAGAGTTTTCCAAACTATGGAAGCCTTTTTATGAACAGAATATGATTGTATGATTGTTTTCTGATCTGGTCTACATCAGAATGTTTGTTTATATATTTTTCTCTAATGATAGGACTCCATAGACCCACCCATAATAGACCTCTCCACATATTTTTTGTTCACTAATGCTTTGGAAAACCACCCAAGATTTTTAAAACCCCATCCTCCTAGCTTTTTAGGAATGCAAAGTATGGACCAGTTTACAAGATGTATATTCTTTTTGTTACTTTTCCCAGCCCACAGAAAATTAAAAATCATTTTTCTGATCACTGCAAGAATAGAAGCAGGGATTTTTGCCAAAGACAACCAAAATACCTAAATATTCTCCAATAAATATTTAACCAAAATCATTCTACCTAATGATAGACTATTATAGCACCCAAGATTTATTCTCTGTTCCACTTTTCTGATCATCCACATCCAATCCTCTCTGTGATAATTATTTGGTTGAAGATAAAAACCTAGGCATTTAAATCATGTCTCCAAAAGTGACACCTGCAAAGGTAGGAACGACTGAATTTCAGCAAAAATATCAGCCCAGTCCTTATGATGGAGTGAAGATTTAGTTATATTAATCTCCATACCAATGGCCTTACAAAAGAGTAATATATATATATGGGGAAAACCCTCCATTCAACTACAGTACCAATCCCCACAAGCAGAACATCATGCACAAACTATAAATGTGAAATATAGAGACTTAATATAGAGACTTTCGGATATCTTTATGCCTCTAGTGTTACCTGCCTGCTCTTCCACCAACAATAGACGGCTCAGAGCTTCCACCACAAGAATAAATACTACCCGATATAACGAGCAACCATGTCTAAACCGCCTAAAGGTAGAGAAATTTTTGGATGGCGACCTAAGAACAGAATAATTAGGTGAAGTAACACAACCCATAATCCGGGTTGTCAATTCCAGCCTTAAACCAATTTGAAGAAGTATGAGTTGACTTTGTCATAAACATTGTTCTAATGCATTTTGAGCACCATTGCCAGCTGTTTTTTTTATTAGCCTGTTGAGCAATACCGATAGCATCATGGATTTGCCTATATGACAGAAAGCCAAATTGGTTGGCAGACATCTTTTCAGAAAGAAAACATTTGATTTTGTTAGAGATAATATTTGATATTAGTCCGTAGACCAAGTTACAAAAAAAAAAAAAAAAGAGGTCTAAAGTCCAAGAAGGTCTTAGGCTTAAAATATTTAGAGATTAAAATAATATAAGTAGCATCGATCAAGTAATATAAGTCGCAT
Organism: Pinus taeda; assembly: GCA_000404065.3. Lineage (NCBI taxonomy): Eukaryota > Viridiplantae > Streptophyta > Pinopsida > Pinales > Pinaceae > Pinus > Pinus taeda. Next base: position 252,401 of record APFE031165627.1, on the reverse strand, counting down.
TGAGATCTGCAAATACTTTCCGGATCTTTCCTGATTCATCCACCATTAGACATAAATCAACACCCATAAGATCGAAGAAAAAAAAGAACAACTTCGCTGTGCAACTATCAAGACCTGGGCTTTTGTCCTTTGAAAAAGCCGCCAATTTGTCTCGCTTTCGTTTAATACATGTGCTGTAGAGTCCGTTTTTCTATAATAAATTGAATTATTGTACAATACGATCCAAAAGATTGGATGATAAATCAATCAGAAAAAACAAAATATACGCTTACGAATAAAGAAATAAAAGAACGGAAAGCAGTACCTGAAATTAGAAGCCAATCCAACAGCGAGACAATCCTGAGCCATGATGATCGACATCAGTGATTTACCGAATCGCAGCAACCGATGGCATCATTCGTTTAGTCAGCCCTTTTTAGTTTTACATATAGTTTTATTGAAAAATAGTGTTTGGAATAGGTTTTAAAATTGTTTTTGACCAGGATATGTTTTAAAATTGTTTTTCTTAAGAATTTATTTTTCGAAATAAGTTAAATGTATTGGGATCTAAAAGGTTTGTAGTAGTTGGTTAGTTATTAATTCTAAATTTTCGGTGATTTGATTTTTTTAAAATAATATGTGTTTATGAATAGATGAATTACATTAGGTAAACCAAAAAAAATGAAAAAATACCCCTTTATCATATTGCTAGAGTTTTACATAAACCAAAAAGGGAGAAAAATATATTTGTAAGTCTTAATACTTTATTTTAAACCAAAAAAGGGAAAAATATCACTTTGTCATATTGTTAGAGTTTTATATGAACCAGAAGGGGAGAAAAATATATTTGAATTGAGGTTATGTGATCCATAATAGTTGAAAAATAATTTCGGAATGACATGTATACACATATTTGTCTACCCATTTCGAACCAACCAGTGTGGTTCATGGTAAAGACTTTCCGGATAAATCACATTGGTTGGTTAGAAAAGAGTCCACAAATGTCTATCTACAAGTGGTTTACACCAAGGTTATTTTTTCAAAAAATATATTGGTTAGAGTTTTATATAAATAGTTCAAACATGTATAGCAGTGGAAAATAATAAGCATACAAGTGAGATTCACGTATTCAACGCTTTTTCTCAGGTGTTTATGTTTTCGTCGAGCTCTATTTATTACACCTCTTACATCCACATAAACCACACGATCATTGACAAAATAAAAGGATCTGCACAACAAAACCTATAAAGAGTTGCACGTAAATACATTTGTATAAATCTTATAATTCTGTTAAAATCCGCTATAAATTGCCAGAATAAAAGCTTGAAGAGTATTATATATACTAATAATATAATATAATAATAGATCCTACTACAAATGAAATGCTTAGCCCACTCCGAAATCATTCTTTACCTGAAAATAGGTCTAGCATAAATATTACTAACATCATGTTAACCTTGCACCTGAAAATTCAAATTATTTCACGGGTTGACTCACATAATTTGTGCAAAAGGATAAATAAATGAATCCCTCAATGCCCCATTCGTTCCACTAGTGCACGTGGAATAATTTCCATGGAATAGTCACAACCACTACAACGATAATCACAACCACAGCAACAATAATATGCATTATATATAATCCATATTGCATTAGTGACCTACTTGCCTCAAAAATTTGATCAAATTTATATGGCTTTCACAATCACTCAAGAGACCATATATGCAATTATTTTAATTATTTTTACTAAGATAATAGACTTTAGGCCATCTAAAAGCCATAGAAAATGGGCTAAATGAAAAGAGAGATTTAGGGGATATTATTCTATTGTGAACCATATTGTCACATTGAGGATTATTATGGAAAAGAGGCAACAATAATAAAACTAACTATCTATTTTCTTTAGTTGATTTTAGAAAATAATTTGACAATAATCCTAGAACTAACCTTTGGAATAGGTTAGAATAGCTCAAATTTCACTATGAGTTGAGAGCTAATGTTGTAAGTCTACCAAAAAGTGTTTGACCTTGAGATCTATGCTTCAAGTGTTGTGAGAAAAAGTAGGTACCTTGATGACCAATTTGGATATTTTATAGGGCCTCTAATGATGGGCTTAGAATATCCACCAAGTTTTAATGGAATGTTTCATGATTTATAGAGCCTGGAGGCTAGCAATGAGTGGAAGTGTTTAAGAGAATTTTTCTTGTATGATTATCTAGGCCTATCATCATCACTCATACACATAGCATCATTAATTTAACAATCAAGGAGTGAATCCCTAAAGCCTACACTCAAAGTCCCATTGTTTTATCTTTAAAAGTACAGATAAAAGTAATAGCTCTAATTATTAGATTATTAGCATTATCCCATCTTAAATCATCTTCAGGGTAATATTTTGAAAAAGCTATAACTATATGGATTGATAGCCATAAAAAAAGGGTTAAATCAAAATAGATATTTAGGAGATATCATTCAATTGTGAACCATATTGTTACATTGAGGATCATTATGGAAAAATGGTCACAATAATAAAACAAATTGTCTCTCTTTTTTAATTTATTTTAGAAAATATTTTGACAATAATCTTAATTCTAACCTTTGAAATAGGTTAGAAGAGCTAAAATTTCATTATGAGCTAAGATCTAATGTTGTAAGTCTATCAAAAAGTGTCACTACCAAGTTTAAGAATAGTATGGGGTAGTCAAAGAAATTAATTCTAATATGAGAGTCAAGCAACTTTGTTCCCTACTCTGCGTTTTTTTTGGCATTATATTTATAAATTAAAATATTTGTTGGAAGAAGCTCATTGTATTGTCTTGAACCTTGTTGGTATAGTCATCATCCTTATCGTTTATGTTAATCATATTTATTTATGACATGGAACATATATGACCTTAATAATCATTTAAGAATCCTAATGGAATTTTGATCTTATATGGGTATGACTATGAACATGGATAAAATAAAGATTATGATAGTGAAATCCCTTAAGATCACTTATGCCACTTTCATATTTGATAATAATAATTTAGAGGATGTTCCCTTATACAAATATCTTAGAATTGATATTCATTATAAGCTCAATTGGAACTATATTGTTGAAAAAATGATGAATAGAGAGTTGAAATATTATATTGGCCTTAAAAAAAGTGTAAATTAATAGGCCTTTGATATTATCTTCTCTCTTATTAATGTATATGAGTGCAAAGTAGGGGTATGCCATATCTAGAGAATCTTGGAGAATAATAGAAGAAATGAAAAATAATTTTATGACCTTCAATCTTACTCTCCTAATATCATCAAGCCTTTTCCGCATTCAATGCACAACCATGGTTAGGTAATTAATGTATAAAATAAAAGATAACCAATATTGATTGCAATGAGAAACCCAAAATTGCTTCTAACTTAGCCAAAACAAGCATGAAATCCCCCTTCCCTTAACCCTCTACCCCCTTTTTCCTCCCTTCCCTCTTTTATTCTTATTTTTACTATCATTCTTTTAAATGAATCATTTTTTTTAACTCTTCCCCTCTCCTCCTTAATAAAACTTTCAATATTATATTTCCCCATCCATCTATGTATATATTAACATATATTTTATTATAACACACACATAATTAACATTACTCTTTTATATATATGTATATATAATTTCTCTTTTTATCTAAATCCTACTCCCTTTATATTTAATTTATGTTCTTAATTTTTAATTGCTCTATTCTATTTTCATTTTTCATTTTTTTTTTTTTAGCTTTTCACTGATAGTTCATTCTACCTCTTGTAAAATTTAATATTTTATTACCTCTAGAGATCATTCATTGCATATTTTAAAATCATTTAACCATTCATAGATTTATTTTAATAATTTATATTTATGTGATTGTTAACCTAATCTTAGGGCTTAGTTGTGATCATCTCTAGCTTTTACAATCTCTTTGCTTTCTAGTCTCTGATGATGGGTGGAGTGTCCACTCCAAATGTTGGACATGGAAACATCTAGAGAATTCATGTCCAAAAGAGTAAGACAATATGAATAACTATGGAAATCTCCACTTTCAAATATTTTACTTTTATTCTCAATAAACACTTGTCAACTCTAAATTAAACACCCAAAAAATTACCCATCTCACTTCAGAATGTACATATAAACCCAATCAAAATTATTCTGAGATATTCCATAAAAATTATATCCCTAAATTTAATTCAATATTATTGATTATTAATTTTTAAATTAAAATTTTGAAAACTATTATGCCAAATAAACACAAAAGTGGAAATAAAAGTGGAAATAAGTCGTTATTATTATTATTATGATGAAATATATTGGTTTAATTTATAAACTTCTTGTTCAGAAAGTAATGAAAAGTCGAGCACTTGAGTCTAAATTCCATAATCGTTCGCCAAATATAAAGGTTGCCAAATACTATAAACGTTGGCGAAATATAAAGGAAAGATTGAAGCACAGGGAATGAATCACACTGTGTAGGGTGTGGGATCACATGACCGCAAAGAATTGGAAACAATATATTGCAGTTTCTTGTAGGAATGTATATGGATTGTAACAGACGTTACCTTCGCTATAAGAAAAGGTGCAAGTTACCATAGTAAAGACAGCTTGAAAATTTTGAAAAGCAGAGGTAGTGCCAAGCCTTATTGAATTATTAAATCTTTTGAACGTAATTAGTGGGAAATGAGAGCGTGCCCGTTTTACAGATTGGAGCACAATTTCATGATTCGTTTTATTTTTTCAGGGTAAAAGAGTTACTTTTGCTATTTATTTGGAATAAAAAAAATATAGATTTTCAAATACAATTCTTTTCAGTTCATTATTGGACATAGCTCTGTAATAAATCAGAGATGCGCAATAAAACTAGAAATGCGCAAGAAAACTAATATTGGTAACAGTTATATTGTTTTGGATTCTATGAAGACTGATTTACTGAAATAATTACAAATAGGTATTAATTAATTAAGTTTTAGTATATTTCCCATGGTAACATCAAACTACTAATTTGAAAATTTGAAAATTACAGTTTTTAACAGAGATACTTAATAATTAATTTTTTTTGTTGTTCAAGTTCCTCCCGTAGAATATTGTTCTTATTTGTTTAAGATTTACTGGTCTGAAGAGATCTAGGTTCTATGGCAAATGATCAATTGAAATGGTAAATGAGCTCTAAATCATTTACTGAAATAATTACAAATAGGTATTAATTAATTAAGTTTTAGTATATTTCCAATGGTAAAGTCAAACTACTAATTTGAAAATTACAGTTTTTAACAGAGATACTTAATAATTAAATTTTTTTTGTTGTCCAAGTTCCTCTTGTAGAATATTGTTCTTATTTGTTCAAGATTTACTGGCCTCAAGAGATCTAGGTTTTATGGCAAATTATCAATTGAAATGGTAAATGAGCTCTAAATCTTGTTGTCCATGAGCTCATCAATGATAATAATTCTTGGCTCCAATTCTAATGTTCTCTTTGAGAGCATATCAGCTGTGACATTAATCTATCTATAAATGTGCTGAAAACTAATAGCTCAAAGGTTCCATGCTTCTAAATTTAACTCCTGCAATAGACCCTGTCCTTTCAACCAATTGATAACACATTTTGAGCCCCTAGAATATGGAACTGATTTATGTTTTTTTTTTGGCAATCATCAATAGTGTCCATGCAGGTATCAATTCAACATTGGTATTTGTTCCAAAGCCAATTCCAATTTTATATTGGATGGACCTATTTTCTATCAACTTAATCATCCCTCTACCTCAACACATATTGGCTTGTGATACCCCATCAAAGAATCCTATGCTGTGAGCTTGAGATATTTGTGGGTATTGTACACTTTTTTGTGATATTTATTTCTGCATAGGAAGAAGTTCCCTAAATTGTGAAACCATTTTAGAAATTAAAACTGGAATATATATCTTATTATCTATGAATAGTATCTGGTTTTTCAATAGCCAAATATTTCAAGCAACAAATATAAGCAGAGTACTAAGATGTTTGTACTTCTTCACCCAAGAAAAAAGGACTTCTTCATACCTTCCTTAATGCTTAAAAAGGAAAAAGCCATAGCGGTTGTCGAAGCCATAGAGGAAGCCTTGACAGCTGTACATGCAGAGACACTAGTGATGGTTATCTATTATAAGATGCTTGTTCTCTATTATACTAAAGAAATATACTATGATTAAGAAATATATTATGATTGACATTTGATTTAATGCTAGTATTAGTTGAAATCTAAATTTTTAAATTTCTAAATGTAAAGCTCAAATATGATATAACAGTATGTTTTCAGCCTCCCTGCCTTGGGAAGAGGCTAAATAAGATGATCAAATAGATTGTTGTTCAAAAAATTTGGTTATTCATCATAGTAGCTACTTATTCGAGATGATAAGCAGTTGAATTTAATGTTAAAAACAACATTTTAATTGCTATAGTCCTTGGCCATTGCCAGATGGCAAGGACTAATAAGTCTCAAGCCCAAAAAGTCTTTAAAGATTAAAATCATATAAGTAACATTGATATATAAATAACGTTGATATATGCGAGCTTCATTCATCCACTACTAAACATATATCAACACCCATAGAATCGAAGAAAGAAAAAATTAACTTCACTGTCCAACCATCAAACCATCCAGGCCTGGGCTTTTGTCCTTTGAAAATACTTTCAAAACTCCTTTTATTTCCTCAAAAGATACAGGGATCCCATTTGTGTCGCTTTGTTTAATACATGTGCTGTAGAGTCCGTTTTTCTATATGAAAGTAATAAAGTGAATTATTGTACAAACCAAAAGATTGGATCATAAACCAATCAGAAAAAACAAAGTACACGCTTATGAATAAAGAAAATAAAAGAACGGAAAGCACTACCTGACATTAGAAGCCAATCCAACAGCGAGACAATCCTCACAATCTTCATCCATGATGATCGACTGTTTTTTGAGTTGAGAATTTATTTTTGGAAATAAGTTAAAAGGTATTGGGATTTAAAAAGTTTGGTAAAAAATTGTTAGTTGTTAATTTGAAATTTTATGTGGTTTGGTTTTTTAGAAATAATATGTGTTAATGGACTGATTGAACTATGTTTTGTGATTAATGGGAATTTGCCATATAAATAACAAAAATCTTAAATTTAAAATAAGCCACATTAATTGCTTCAAAAATAAACCCAATTTTTAAGATGTAATTAATCTAGAAAATTATCTCTAAATTATAAATAATATTTTGAAATATCAAATTTAGATATTTCAGTATTGTATTATATTAAGCTTTCCTATTTTATTTTAAACAAGAAAGAGGAAAAAAAATTGAAAAAAAATTGCTTTATGATATTGTTAGAGTTTTATATAAACAAGAAAGGGAGAAAAATTGCAAAAACATCACTTTGTCATATATTTGTTGAGTTTTATATAGATAGCTCAAATATGTTTAGCAGTGTAAAATAATAAGCATATAAGTGAGATTTACGTATTCAATGCTTTTTTTTTTAGGTATTTATATTTTCGTCGAGCTCTATTTATTCAAATATACTTGTAGTATATTTACAGATTTTAGATCATAGCAGATCAGTAAAGTCGTAGTTTTGTTACTCTATTATTCTGCATTAAGTTGTACCTCCATGATAATGAGATTCATGTCAGGCCGCCCAAGAGTGCCAGAAATGATATGGCAGTGGGTCAGAATTTGGAGTATACAGAGTCCATTATGAAAGAAGAGATAACGAGATTTTCCATAAAGAAGTTATGACCTGTGATCATCTCTCATTGTCGTTCCGAACGGCCAGTATCTACATTCAAAGGGTTTTGTAAACAATTATTATTATCATTATTATTTAACTTTTCTATTTAAAAATGAGTGCTTCATACATATTATGTAGCTGTATCGATAGTAGTTTTCAATTCATCGTCTCCAATAATATAATAGATTTATCAAATACTGCACTAGGCTCTGTGGCCTTTTCCTTAAGTTACTTTTTAATCCTACGAAAGTAGCCTTAACACTCTTTGATAGGAGTCCTTGATGCATATGCTGATTGGATGAATTTCTAACTCTTTCAAAAAGTGCAACTAAGGATGAATTTCTAATCATTTCAAAGAGTGAAATAATTGATGTGGTTGAAGTATTAAACAAGATCTGTTACTGAGTAACAAGTCCTTGCCTCACGTTTTAAGTAGATCTGGAAATCAGATCTAGTGATATAGTGACGTGTAACACAACGGAAGCAACCGTAAACCCAAAACCAAAAGCTTCAGCGCATTAAGCAACATGGACTAGTATTTAATTAAATCTTGACCCCTTCGGTGTTGTCTATGTCATGTTGTGAAGGTCACTTGGGACCCTGGGGCACGTGGCATAAAAGCGAACATGGAGGCAATTAATTACAAGATCCACATTGGTTTGAAAACTAACCAGAGAAGACCATGATGAATCAACTCTTGTATCGAAAGCATGAGTAGCAGATCGATTCCTGGAATTAGGTGAATCATAACCAGTCATCGAGTGATCGCCTCTTGTATTACCTCTCGGATCGCCTCTTTCTTGACATCTAGTGAATCAAAACTTGTCATCGAGTGATTGAAACCTGGGATCAACTCTGTATCGAGTACCGCCATCGTGTCATCCAGTAAATAAAGACCTAGCTCTACTAGTGGGAAAGAGTCCTGGCATCCAGTAGCGGGATCAACTGGATCAGCTGTTGGATCGACACTTGGATCGAGTACCTGCATCATGTCATCGAGTGATCGCCACCCTGTAATCGTAAGTAAACGATCTGAAATGGTATAGTTCAGTGAATAGAAAATCCATTTAGGAGGTCAGATGAGGAATTGCCATTTGTGCCCACCCAAAGTAGAAATTTTGTCAAACAAGAATCTATAATTAAGTTGTTTTCTAGAATCGGTAGCTACTCAAAGTATCCCACCCACATCGAGTATCAAAGTGGAGTCTCGAAGCCCATTGTATTATTCCATCCTAGCGGATTACCCGGGTATCCAAACTGAGTATCGCATCCCACTGTACTAGCGGAGTCAATGATTCGAGTAGCCGAACCGATCTCGGGAGCCCATCCAAGTGGCCCGTCCAAGTATGCCCGTCAGAGACCACAATGTGGGTTACCACCTTGACCTTCGGTCCTAATCTCTTTAGTGATGTGCTCACTAAACATTATAAATAATACAAGTTCGAGTTGCACACGGTATACCTGCCGAAAATATATGAGTGTTAGGTGTTAGATTTAGGGTGTTAGATATTGTTAAAACAAAGCAATGACATATGCATATCTTTAGATTTCGTCTCAGGTAGAAAAAATGAAAAAATGAGAAATACAAAACAAAAAAAACAAAACATTCTAACCTGGAAAAGTCTAGTTGACACATTTGTTAAGAATGTTGTAATTTAGAAGGTTGTTTGTCGTTTGTCTTCAAAAACCAATTAGTGAGACAAAAACCAATTAGTGTATCATTACGTTGAATCTTTTGCATGGCTTAGAAAATTCGTGTAGCATTTTGATATTTCTTATTTTTAATATATAAGAATTAATTTCTTTCTCTAGTAATATAAGCATTATTTGGGAATAAAAAAGTCATTACTGGATAATAAAAGAGTTTAAATATATGCTTTCCAAACAAGGGTTATGTAAGTATATGGTCAATATTACAAATATATATTATATTACTATTCTATTTCACCCTCCAACCATCTAAAATAATGCTAATTGACATAAATATAAATTCTCATAAAGATGATCCGGTGCAAATCGGTTACACATGTCTAAACAGTGCGGCCATTAAATGAGAAAATATAAAGAAGTCATATACATTACAAATTAACACATTTAAACATCAGCTAAGCATTCACCTTTATATTAGGATCGGGAAAATTTTACCATCCAAAAACACAAAATTTTGCAAAAACCCGAGGAATAGAAGATAAAAAGCTAGAGGCTGCGGAGTTATAAAATATTGAAAATATATTTAGACCTTTAAGGTTTCTGGCGTAAGACATGTAATTAATTATATCCTCCTCCAGTGGCAGCGAATCAGTTGACGAGAACGAGGGCGTTACTGATCAATTTACAAACATATTGCACGCTGCCGGTGACCATGGCCGTAACTTTACCTGTGGCGTTGAGATCCTGAAAGCCATTAAGGCAGGAGTCGTGGTCAGTCAGGGCAGCGCTCATCCACGTCTCCACGTTGCTCATCTAAAACTTGGGGATATATCTCATGAACCATTCACTGAGATAGTAAAGTTTTGTCTAATATGCTCAAGAGGATCATCGAAGGGGAAAAGCACAATCCGAGATGCCTCTCGCTGAATACAAAAATTTGCAAGTGGAAGAGTAACTAAAGCAGAGATCGGGAATTTATTTGAAAAATTCAAAACCGACATCATTAGTACTCTATTGGCTTAGATAAAAGTAACCATAAAATATTTTCTTACACTTTCTCAGCCCTGGAATTAATAAAACGAGCTCATTTTACCAGATCCAAGCCGTAAAATGAAAAAGAAAACATCATATCCAGCATCGCTTTCAAACGAGAGTGCCGACTGTAGAATTGAAGATAACCTTCCAGGTTTTCCTGGTCAAGTTCCTGGCCAAAAAAATGGGAAAGCTTAAGTAAATAAATCTGCACACACGCGCTGAATGAATTCTGACTCTGTTCTTTATGACATTCCGAGCCGTAAAATGCAAAAAAAACAACAAAACCAATATATCAACGCTTTGTTGACCAAAGCGCATAACTGTCAAATACGAAATACATTCCAATTTCCTAGATCTTCATCATCAAGATACAAACAGTAAAATGGATAGACGATGCAGTAAATATACAGTAACATACGTGCGAAAAGAAATTCCGAGTGATTTCCTGTATCAAATCCTAAGTAACATATGCAAAAGAAAAGCCGTAAAAACGTGAAACTCACTTCGAGCAGTACAGTATCAAGCTGCAAGCCGTAAAATGCCAGTGTTTTATTCTGCGCTGCGTAGCATTTCTGAAGGGTGCATGTGTATGCCCTCATACGTTGTCACAACAATCTCTAGATCTCTTGAAAGTCGCTGGACCTGCTTCTTCACACTGCAAGTTTGGTGGGTGCAGCGGTAATAACTTCTGCAGAAAAACAAATATATCAGCTCAGCTCCATTGCTTAAAACAAATATTATGAAAATAAGTACCTAACAAAGAAATTTCACAAAATACATTACACTGGGTATTCCTCTATTCACCATGTTATTATCTTTTTGACTAACTCAACTACAAACAAAACCAAAAGGCATTAAAAGAAGAAATTGGAACAAACTCCACCAAACACACCAGATTACAGGAGAAATAAAACTATTACATCTTACAAGATTAAATCAGCCAGATCGACGACTTTAAAACAATTAATGAATCACTTTCACAGACTACTACCTAAGCAGGTTAGGTTAGACGTAAAGCATTAAAAAGTAGGTGTGAGAATTTTTAGTGGGAACTTGATTAAACAATTTTTTATGTTTTTATTTTTATTTTTGAAATTATGTTAAGCGGAAGTTTATGTACAAAACTGCAACACAATCCACATGCAGAAGATATCCACCCACTTGAACAGCAGCAAAACGGTACCAAAATAGGGCAGATAAAGAAAATGAAATTGTGGGTACAAAAAATATGGCTGAAAAATCACCTGGAAAATCGAAAATCACGCTAGTAAGTGGGGGCATTTTCGAGAAATTTAACCGCTCACCGCATGCATCTTCAAACAAGGTGACAAATTTCTTGGAAATCTCACAACGAAAGAGTCGAGAATTTAGAATCCCTCTTACTGGCTTCACCACCAACCAGGTTTTACTGCAGATCAGAAGCGAGATTTGTTAATAGTAAATACACACCGAAATGTCCAAGCTCAACAGTTTCCGCGCTGGATCTATTTTCCACTTCCACATCCATTACTAAAAGCTCAGAAACCTTTCCTACCACTGGCAATAGTTTCCGAACACCATCAGGAACCGCTTGTAACAATTAATTTTTTTTTAAATTGGAAGGAAAGGGGAATGGACGTGTTACATTGCCTCCCCGCAGCAGAGTTACTGTTCTCGTTTTATTTTATTACCTCACTACAAAACGATGCAATCTAATGTGATAGGTGTCTTTTATGATAAAAAGGGGCAGTAAAACATCTTCACAATTTCCGCTAGTGAAAAGACCCTAAAAATGGGAAGGGGATTGGGTGTACTACATAGCCTCCCCGGAGGCTATCGGAGTTCTCTTCTTTTCCCTCTTTTCAATTCTCTCTCTCTACGAAACGACGCTATCTAAAGCCAGAGGAATCAGCGTCACAGTTTTCACTACTGAAAAGACTCTAGAAAGGCAAATGTCTTAAATGAAAAAATCAATGTCGATTCTCAGTTCACTTTCGGTCTCTACCAAAGGCAAAAGTGGATAGCCTTTTCTGGGCAAAACCACTGTTACCAAAATTAATAAAATTTGGGATCGATAAATTTTAATAATTTGTCGTTGCGGTTACTGTTCGATGCCCTTAATTTAAAAAATCATAGAATGCTGAAAGGAGTTACAGCCTTATATAGATGGAACACTCGATAAATTCAAACACAGAAACACCTTGATGAAATTATAGGCATAAAAGTTATAAACTAACATAAATTTACCCCGAGTTTAAAATGAACACAGAATGCCCTCAACGAATTTATAGGCATAGAAACAAACACAGAATCACATTGCCAAAGCTTATACGCATGTTAAGAAAACAGATTTGCCTTAAGGTAATATATTTGAGAGAGTCACTTCTAACCAAAAAACAGTGGTTTTGCTTGTTGTCAGAGCTAGATGCCATGTTCCAAGCAAAATTAAAAACAAATTAAAAAAAAAAAAAAAGCAAAGTGAATACACCGGAATCATCCGTCGATTCCCGGAATCGACGGTAGGCCAATTTCTTCATCGACCGAAATGGTTAAGGCATGAATGCCTAAGTCAAGGTCAACGCATCATTTCTCACGCTTTAAATCGTGACATATGGAAAATTAAACAAATAAATGAGATGAGAGTTCTGTCAGTTTGTTTGACGAACTCGGCTCAAAATCTCAATCTGACCAATTTAGGAAAAGAGAAAAACCCAACCAAAGATTTCAGAAGCAAATAAACAACCCAACTATTAACCCATAGGAAGGGTCGTCTGCTCACTTCTAACCCATGCGAATTCTAATGCTTCCAAAACATATATAAATAACTGAGCAGGGATCCTGAGCATCCAAACCACAGAAAGAATCCAAACAAACTTGAAATTAAGAATCTGCGGCAACTTTCTTGCACAACACAGTAATAACCTGCAAAATAGAACATTCCTTGGAAGAACACAGAATATCTTGCAGAAGAATATCTTGCAAAAGAAGACAAAACATTCCCTGGAAATATTTAGAAGAAGACAAATAATTCTTGCATATTCTAGCATGCGAAAAACTCATCGGGAGATACTTCTAATAATAATAAAAGGCAAAATCTGATAAAAAAACAAACCGTAAAATGGATAGACGATGCAGTAAATATACAGTAACAGACGTGCGAAAAGAAATTCCGAGTGATTTCCTGTATCAAATCCTAAGTAACATATGCAAAAGAAAACAAAAAATGAAAGTCCGCATTGTTTTAGTCAAAGCGCGAAACAGTAAAAACGTGAAACTCACTTCGAGCAGTACAGTATCAAGCTGCAAGCCGTCAGTCTTTTATTCTGCGCTGCTTAGTCTTTTATTCTCCGCCGCATAACATTTCTGCTTGCAAGAATCTGTTCTAATATGACACGATACTTCAGGTAAAGAACAAGTGTTTATGATCTGAGAACCATCTCCAAAACAGATGCTAAGTGTCCACCACCTGTCGCAAATCATGATTTTGTAGGTGGCTCAGCAGGCTCCACTGGAACCAGTTTAAAAAACATTGGGTAAATAGCTCAGTTCACCCAAATTAAAATAATAATCCAAAAACTTTGGTTAAAAGACCAATGTCGCTTAAAAGCAAATTTGACATCGCCAATAAGACCCAAAAACTTTGGTTAAAAGCCCAATTTC